>JAPYYQ010000142.1:0-128414 GCA_030522585.1 Anagyrus pseudococci | reverse complement strand
TCAAAAAAATCAGTAATGTTTCTTACATTGCCAAGAATAACATACTGCAATTTGGTGATAATCGTGAATCAAAAGTTTAAACGTAGGAACCACCTTAACTTCACATTATTCTTCAGTGTGCTAAAATTCTTTGAAAATCCTTACGCGCACGTTCCTCCTCTTTAACAGTCTTTTACCCTACAGCACGTATATCATCTTTTTATTTCTTTATTCTCCCTTGGAAAAAAAGAACCATCAAAGTTTCATTGAACTATATGTAACTGTTGACCCCAAGTAAGCCAATAACCTACCAGTCGATGAATACATTTATTATGCTCCTCCAGACACTCCTTTTTTTTTAACAAATCCATCAACAATTTCCACATTCTAGCATCACAAAAAGCAACAACAGCTCGGCAATTCATTTGAAAAGCAATCATCTCACCAGTGTGTTTTGTGCATTTTCAGTTGCTTCAGCGCAAGCTCGCACGGTGAACTTTAAGGTTTCTCGCGCGAGAAACCAGGAGCTCCATAAATTAACCATCTACTGACGGTGAGTCTGTGCGTGTATAGTCTTAACGCTTAGAGTGTGTGTGCGTGTGTGCTCATAGGCGTATATGATAATAAAAGTGAAAAGCCAAGCTAGAGAGCCCGGGGTGTGCAGTATAATCGTTAAGGTGAAAGCTCGCAAACTCCTCGCTCTCGTTGGGATATTTATTACGCAAGCGTCGTCGTCTGGCGAAGCAAGGGGTCAAACGCCGATAACCTTGGGATGCACCTGTGCTCTCTAAGGCTGATCTCTCTTTTCCTTTCATTTCATTTCTTTATTTTCCTCCGCCGGCAGACGCTTGGGATTAAAGGCTGAGACGACAGGCGTAATGTCGTGCATTGACGTTTTAAACGTTTCGGTTATTCGTGCGTCATTCAAACATGTGCGCGTTTCGATATACTTCTTTTACCTTCGCAATTTACGCTTATGTATTTTCCTCGCTTTTCACAGGATGTGAGTTTGAAGTGGGTTTATTTGCGTTCGTAGTAGCTTTGAAAAACCTAATAATTCATTCTAGACTTTGAATCGTTTCACGTGGATATACGTTTCAGTTACGTTTATGTCAGATGTAACGAGTCTTGACACTTGAGTATTAAAAAGTTTCTTGGGTCTAATTCGAGAAATATACAGCGAGTCTTGGGTGTCTGTAACCGCGAAAAGGCCTATTTTCATCTGGAAAAATTGTAAACACGCTATTAAATGGTTATTGGATGGAAATCTTTGAGATGCGTTATAATGTGCTGCTGGGATAAGCTTGCTTTAAGACACAGCTGATCGCTAATAATCTGTATTATCATGACACATTGCTTTTTTTTATCCGTGTATTTCAGATAAAAATTCAAATATGGAAAATAACTAAAGATTGGTTTAAAAAAAATCTGTTTCAAGTGCCGATTATGATAAACGTATAAACTTTATCGATTTGCAAACTGATAAATAATGTTATAAAAAGAATCGAACAATTAATTTGAACTTTGGTAAATATTTGATCTAAATAAATATTTAATCGTCAAAATTTTAAGTATAACCGATAAGAAAATTTATAAAAATATAATGTAGAAAAAATTTCGGGAAATAGATTCTAATTTGTTTGATATGTTTATCTTTTCTTTTTTTTTTAACTTTCAGTTCACTAATGCAGAAAATACACGTTAATACAATCTTTACTTAAAAAATAAATACAGCTAACGGAGCCTTATGGTATTGAATTTGGTGTCCATCACTTTCTAAAAATACACAGCCGCGTCTACGAAGGGTTAAAACGGTGTTTCTTTTTTTAAAAATCTCAATCTAATTCAGTAGAAAAAAAATTCTCCATTCCATTTACAATGTTGAAATTCAAGCTTAAATAAAATGCGATTATATTAAACTAGCAAAAATTAACATCAACTAAAATACAAATCACTTCAGCCAAAGCTTTTTGCTCAAAGGCATACACAGCTATAACACGCAGCCAACACTCAGGCATAAAGATCGAGAGAGATCACAAATAGTCCATCTTAAGCAAAATCAAGCCTACTGCCATAGCCGCAATACACTTACTATACACATCGAGCGTTGATGCTCCAAAACGGATTCACTCCTTCTACGGTAGTAGTGTCCCGTTACACGATTAGCCCAAAATCCCATCTCCCAATTTCACGGTGGAAAACAATAAATTCATTCCAATAATCTGAATACCTAATAATCTGCACCTTTCTCGACCCTTATGAGGATAATCTCAGGTAGCCGGTAGGGGTGTTATGGAAAGATGAGATGAAAGATTAACCGGTCCGCATATACATTCGTATAAATTCGTCGCCGGCCGAGTTTAGATGGTCGAGGGCGGCGTGGGGAGGGGGGGGGGGTGGCTCGTCTCGGAGGTAGTCCGGGAGCACCGAGCAATTATCGCCAGCTAGTCGAGGCGCGGGAAGCGTAGCAGACGCATCGGACGGAGAGAAAGAGAGCATCAGCAGCACCTTGGAAAGAGACGCTTTAGCCCTCTTGCGTCGGCATGAGAAGAGCCCGTTCTACGTCGAAGACGCTGCTGCACGCGGCAGGAATATCACGCTGATGTCATCGCTCGGCCTGACGCCTCCTCGGCGAACGTGTTTGCGCGCCACTGGACTTTTTTGATTCGTCGCCAAGAAAGACACGAGCCTCTACGCGCGTGTTTCATTTTTTTTTTTTTTAATTTTTTGAAGAAGCGTCTTGCCGGCCAGCCCGATGGTACTGATTACGGGCCTACTTGGCGCTAGTGCGGTGTGTCTTCTTTCTTATAGAGTTGTTGATGTTTTGTTTACAATGCCCTGTGCAAGTTCGGTGAGAGCTTGATTTTTTTTTACTTTTTTGTAGCTTTAGACGTTGGTTGTTGAGACGAGTGAGGTAATGGTTGATTTTGGGAGAATGATAGTGATGGTTTGATACGCTTCATGGTTTTTGGGAAAGTAACGAGGTGTTTATATTTGAAGAAAGAGTAGGAAAAAAAAATTGTTTTTATCTCGTGATAAAATTATGCGAATTTTAAAAGATTTTCCTTTCAATTTCGTGTATTTACTTTGTCTTTTAACATTATTCATTTTTAACTTTCTACTGAATTTTGTAGTTTGTAGAATTTCTGGTTAAAACTGTTATTTTTATAAAATCAGTGAGTTTATATATAAAGTTTAAGAAAGCGCAAAACGCAGTGCAATAATAATATTAAGTTAATTAAACGCAGAAATTTCAGCAGAAACTGTGTGCTAACAGACGAAAATTAGATGTCCAAATTATAAAGTGTTATACGCGCAGGCAGGCAAAATAATGCATCAAAGAATTAATTTTATTTTAAATTGTTTCAAACAAAATATCACGCGATTTGTGAAACTTAATAAATACATTAACGAAAATAATCATTTTTTAAAAAAAGAAAGAAAAAAAGAAAAAGCAAATTCTTTGAATGAAATGAATATTAAAATGTAAATCTTGTTCTTTGCAATTACAGTGACAGTGACTTTCTTGCAAAACCACTTAACAATTATATCGAAATCGCGATAAGTGTCCTGTCAGTTCTTCGACATTGTTGACTGATAATATTCTCAAGCGGATCAATTATCGACCGCTGCAATTCACCACAAAGCCTTACATGACGACGCGCCTTCTTACCAACTATCATTTCCCTTTTTCCAAAAAGTACAGCCACCCTATTGCTTGATATTCCCAATCGGTTATCCAATCAAAAAAATCGAAAAATCATTAGAGCCGGCAGCATCCGATATCGATATCGAATCCATATCACGCCAAGTGTAGAGCGGCTGTGAGTAGGGGAAGGGTAGTAGTTACATACTAGGTTACTTGTAAGACGGCCGGAGCACATGGTTACGTAAGTCCACCCGCTTGTTCGCGCATGCACGTTATGAGCCGGGGAGGGACTGTGTGCTGCGCCGCGGGCAGCCGGTGTTTACTAGCGCGTACTCCGCCCGCACGGCTTCACTTGTGCGCCCGCAGTTACGGATTTACCGAGGATCCATAAGCACGTGCACGAGTTCGTAGAGATAGTGGGTTGGGTGGACGCGACTAGCATGGACTCTGCTGCTGATATTGGGGCCCATTAAGGGCCTCAGTGGGGCTGCCGGAATTATTTGCTTTGATTAAGTTACCACTCGGTCGTGTATATGCGGCTTGATCAGGGGGTGAGTGTCACGGAGATATTTTGTACTGTTGTTGTGGTTGACTGACTTTGGAAAAGTGAGGTGCGTAAACTTGATAATATAGTGATTAGTTGGTATTTGGCTTGCGACGCTCAAGATCAGCTTGTTTTCATAATCTTTTTTTTTGCTTGAGGGTTACTTGTGATTTAGTAATGTTTAAAACATTTTAATTGGTTCGGTTAATCTGGTATTTTTAGGATTTGACGCGTCCGTGATTTTTTTTGTTTGTTGGCGAAACCGTTAATTGTTGTAACGAAGATTTTTGTTAAGGCAACAAAAAATTGTACGTGCGTATAAGCTGCGGTGTTGACGCGAGAACCCGGGGAATCCAACACTCGTGAAATATCATACTCGTATAACCTCCCTTGCCCCCTTGCGACTTTCAATTATGCAACTTTCTCGAATTCCTCGGTCAAAAAAAGGTTGTAACGATATATCCTTTGAATTCTATATTTCCGTTAATGGGTGCGATATTATGAGAAGGGGAGTAAAAAAAACCGTGTATATAAGGCATATGTAATACTCGGGTGTACGCGTTGTCGTAGTGCGCCAAGCTAATGCAGAATTTGTTGTGGACTTGTTTAGAAAGGTGAGGCGATCTCCCTCGTCGCCACAGCTGCGTCCAAACTGGCCGCCGTGGAAGATGTGGGTCCGAAGCGACCCGAAGCCTCGCCGACCGCCTCCATAAAGGTTTCCTCTACGGCCAGGGCGACCTTGCAGGCGCTCAAACTCGCCAAGTCGAGGATCAACACACCTGCTAGAACCTTCCGTGACGCAGAGACTATCACAGGTAAATGTCGCGCTTATTATTCAACTGTCACTCAATTTTTTTTTCATTCATTTCTTTAGCAAAATCGTCTAGGGATACTTATGTAACAGGCTGAGGTTTTTGGGTTAGTGAAAAAAAAAATCGAAAGTAGTGGGGTAGTTTCTTTGAAGGGATTGATAGTGGCTAAATATGGAGTTGTTAGTCAACTTTTGCGGATTACCAGAAATTTCATGTCCGCGCGCAAGTTTAAGAAGATCGATATTCTCTTTTCTGTATGGCACTACGAAAACAACTACTATTATATCGAAACGAAACGAATAAGTCTAATTCGATCGTTTCTTATCATTTGTTTACATCTCGGAGTTTTTTTCGTCTATAAAATTATCGAAGTTTTCTTCTCAACAGATTACAAAATCTGAGTAATTAACAAAAAAATAAATAAATAAATAAAGTTCAATTTGAGAAAATATAAACAACGCAGTTCGATATTTTTTCAAACAATGATAAAAAAGGCTTGCTCTACCAAACTACACAAATGTCACACTTTTTTGTATATCTTTGGGAAATCAAACAAAAAAAGATAATATAAACTCCGGCTATCAAATACAGTTTTTTTTTTCGAAAAGTATGTATATACGAATAACGAAGTTCATCATTATACAAGTGTCGAGCTCTCTATCTCTCTTTCCCTCTCTCTCTCTCTCTCTCTCTCTCTCTCTCTCTCTCTCTCTCTCTCTCTCGCTGTCTTATCGCTATCACGATTTTCGCAACAAGTCCGATTCGCGCGAACTCCTACATGATAACGCGACCTTGATTACTTACCGAAGTCAAGACATTCTTATCTCGCTTCATCGTTAAAAACTCGAAAATTTTCACGTACACCCACAACCGGCGCGCTGTTCCTCGATAAATCTAACGCCAATTTTTTTTCAAACTTTCATCCCTCCCCCTTAGCCCGGAGTCATAACAACTTCGCCAGTTCTATCTTACCTTCGAGCACAAAATCCCTGGAATCCAGTGTAACGAGCTTGAAGTATAACTTTCGTCAGCCGCGTCACTTCCGACTGGCTGAAGTTAATTGTAATCTTATCCGTCGACACTTCGCCGTTGTCTTATCTGGCGCATGCGCAATTAAGCGCTTCTGCTCGCGCCGGCCAGTCTCCACGTAAGGCTCTAAGACCCCACCTAAAGCTCGATGTCCTCTCACTGCAGTACACAGCTGTATACACAGCCAAAGAAAATGATATCACCGTAGAGAAACACGGGCACAGTCAAGAGAAGCAGCCGAGAGAATCTCACAGGATCGAAGCGCGAGAAGACACTGAGACGGCTTCGCCGTGACTCTGGGAGTTTTATACGCTTGTTGTTGCCGAGAGAGCACCTGCGCGAGAGAAAGAGAGCAGAGCCGCGCACACAAGGCCCCCATAGCTTCTCCCCATCCGTCCGCTAGAGAGAGAGAGAGAGAGAGAGAGAGAGAGAGTAGAGTGAGAGAAAGAGAGCTCGGGGGTCCGAGGAGGCCAAATGATGATTACACTTGGGAGAGCTGGAGGGAGCGGAGATATAATGCGGCCCTGCACCCGTCATCATCATCATCATTATCATTATCGTCATCATCGTCATCATCATTATTCTCCTGGCCGAAAGCCGCTCTCCGCGGCGCGTCTCTTTTTCCAATTCCTTCTCCTCCTCCGTCGTGTCATCATCATCATCATCATCATTCTTTAAGCCGGTATACGGCTCAACGGGAAAGTTTACCTCTGGTGTATGCGGCAATCATCATTATCATCATCGTTATCCTTATTTCCTCGTAGTCGAGCGCTTTCGCGGCTCTTTCTTATATCCCTCCCCCCCTTACAACCCTTCTTTCTTTCCGAATTCTCTCGCTCCTTTTCCACCAATCTCTGCATCTTCCTTTTAATATTTCCACCTTTAGATGTTCTCTTTCTCTTAGCGAAGCTGCGTGTGCTTTCGCGAAAGCGCGCAACCGTTCTACGCTTTGAAGTGCTCGCGTCTTGCTCTTTTACTGCGAAAATCGCATGTATGCGTGATCGTTACACAGCGCGACTGCCTTTGTCGCTCCGATTCATCTTGATCTCATATCTCTCTCTTTATTTTTCTTTGTTAATGAATTATTCAATGAACATTTTTATAGACCATCAAACCACACGTTGCACCGAGGCTTTACTGCTTTCTTTTTTTTTTCAACTTGAAATTTATAATTACCTCAATTTTTCCAGCTGATCGATTAAAAAAAATTTCCAGCGTTTTTTTTTGTGCAACAATATCCGCGATGTATTTCTGTCACCTTCTACCACGTTCTACCCATATAAAAATTGCGAAAACAAGTACACACTCCAAACACCCTAAAATAAAAATCCAATAAAATCGCTTCGAGATTCGTCATTGTTAGTAAAAGCAGTAGACGCGACATCTGTCACTAAACGCACAATCATCCAACCGCGTCAAATCTTCCCCCTGCCCCGTCTCTTCCCAATTATCTCAAATTCAATTCATCCAGGCCTCGAGAGGCCGATGATTTTTTTTGCTCGCATACCAAGAATAAAATATTCCTCGGTGTGGCCAAAGGCACATACATACATTACAGCCTACCTCCTTTCCCCCCTCCCTC
This sequence comes from Anagyrus pseudococci, assembly GCA_030522585.1. NCBI lineage: Eukaryota > Metazoa > Arthropoda > Insecta > Hymenoptera > Encyrtidae > Anagyrus > Anagyrus pseudococci. Next base: position 120,819 of record JAPYYQ010000142.1, on the reverse strand, counting down.
TCACTCTCTTTCTCTCTCTCGGATGCACTCGTTTCGCGTCGTTCATAACTGCGCGTGCAGTCCTCTCTCAGCCTTCTAATTGACACATAAACCACGCGGGCTCTGCTCTCGCGCACGCGCTATTCTCGCCAAGCGCGTCTCGTTACGCAACCCGTATACACACTATCCGGGAGCTTAAAACCCGGTGACCGTTATTACACTAGGCGCCCCCCCAGACAACTGACGGCCCGGCATCACGAGTTTCTGCGCCAGCCGTCAAAATTGCGGATCCGCAAACTCTTGGGGCGTGTCGACGCAGCCGTCCTCCTACATAGTCATCTCGCCTCAACGTCAACGACGCCCTCGTTTACGCGCGACACTTGCTCTCCTCCTGTTAATTTTGCCATCGCTCGATCGTTGTCTAACCATATTATTATTTTCATCTCCAATCTTGCGACAAACTTTGAATTAACAATAATTTCGAACGAGCTTTTCTCTGTGATTTCGTCCGCTTATTGCGCAAGAGTTAATCGAGCTCCTTGCATGTAACAAGACAATCGCGGGAGCTTCGTTATCGCATAAGGGCGTGTGTAATGGCTTTGAAGACGGAAGGAAAGGAGGTGAGCAGCGAAGCGATTAAAAGGAGGGCGTAGCAGCGCTGCCGAGGCTTGAACGCGCCTCCTCCGCGAGAGCCAAAGCATATATCCGTGGAAATTGTATAAGCTTCGACTGCTCGCTTGTTAGCCGCTTATAAATCGCCTCGATCGCAACGCTCTCTTTCTCGCCTGTGTGTACGTGTAACGTTAGCTCTCTCTCTCGATTGAGTCGTTTTCATCGAATTCCAATGCTGCTTCCGAGCGCGCCTATTCTTTCCCACTGGCTTTATCAACTAGCCTGTACTTTGCTAATCGTTTCTTTACTTTCTTTTTCCCTTTTCAAATTCGATATTACACGCTGGTGGTCTACTTCTAGAAATCTCGCGATTTGTTTGTCAAGCGAATTTCGTCGGTAGAAAGGGGGTAGAGAAAGAGTTTTCGGCGCGAGTACTCGGATGCACTTCTCCGAACGGCTACTAAGGCTCCTCTCGAGGCGCGAGGGCGAGAAAAAGCCGAGGCTGGCCAGCAGCCAAGGAGCCGAACCGAGAAGAGGAGGACAAAACGCGGCTTGTCTATTTTCGCGAGACGCCGAGAGACGAGCAGCTGCGGCGGCTCGTCTAGTCGCGCGGCGGTGACCGTCCTGCTGAGAACGCTCTCTCCCCTGGGCTACAGTCCGTCGCCGTGGAAGGAACAACAACGCGGGGATGGCAGCATAAGGCGTTTTGTTTTCCGGCCGATATAGGCAAAGGAACGCGCGCGAGCTTCGGACGATTAAGACATTCGACCGTTTCGTCCGTCGGCTCTTCCTTCTCGTCTCGTCTGTGTGTGTGTGTGTCTATACGAAAAGGGGAAAAAGACGAGAGTGGCTGTCCCGGGGTTCGCTGCAAAGAAAACACCGCGGGGAAAGCGCGCGTCTCGGCTGCAGTCGCGATTTTAAAGTGCTGTCGAGTTGTTACTAAAGTTAGCGGGGCCTTTTGTGTACGACGGGAAATATGGAACGGTCCGCGCGGCGTTGGGTTAAATTCAAGTCGACGCTTGTGTAATCGGACCTGCCTCTCGATATATTCGCGAGGATATTATTTTGACTTTTTTTCCCTTTATTCCTCTTTTCTACGGGGAAAGTGACGAACGAGGCGGGCGTTGCGAAATTTTATTGCTGTACGTAGGCTCGTATGTGCAAGACAGTCGATCCGGGCATTTGGTACGGAAGTGAAAAGAAGAAAAGTCGTGGATTCAAGCCGATTGAAACGTCATTAACTGGCGGGCAATTGAAGAGAAGCTATCTCTAATCTGCGGCGATTATAACTGATCGAGCAGTCAGTGAGAGGGTGAATACAGCAATCGTCGTGGCACGAATGATCCTTTGGCAAAACAGGGAGGCCTCGAGGGCGCGGTAGTCCTCCGGTAGACACAATACCGGAAGACACCGCGTACAGTAGCGCGAGTGAACGTATATTATGTCCCTGGGCGCAGGAGGGCGAATCAAGAGGCCCAGGGGCCCGGCCAAGTTCAAGGACGTCCGCGAGAAGCGAGAGGCTATACTCGGCAAATGGCGAGATGGTAGGGTATTACAAGCTCGAGAGCAAAAGTGTGTGTATGTATAGGCGAGCTGGCCCCCGTCTGCTTCTTGGTGTGTATTTATGCATCGACACGCGTGGCTTGTCATCCTGCACCTCCTTCCTGCCTCCTCACTCCCCTCGCGTCCCGGTGAAACCAATGAGTTTCCTACTTCGAAGATATCTTTCGCCTCTTGCGCGCAATAGCTTTTTAGTTTTGTAATTAATTACACACCGACACCCATCAAGCTGTCTTGACGCCTTGTGGAATAGCCGTAATTTCAATTAACGATTTAACTACTCTTGAGCCATTCACGCTTATACCGAGAGCTAATGCTCATGATGTGTGTTGTGTGTGTGTGCTTGCTTCATGAGATTTCGATTTTTATAACGATTATATGCTGGCCATGGTACGAGTTGGTCGATAGAGAAAGGAGGCTTTGTAGTTTACAGGTCATGGGTTCGAGCCTTGAGGTCCGTTAGCCAATTATTTTCCTTTTGACAACGATGTGACCCCAACATCCGACAAATTAATAACTCGTAATAATTCTAATTTTTTTCAAAACTAACTCGCGACGAATTGACACGGAGGGAAAAGAAAAGATAATAAATAACCTTGTAAATTTTACTCCTTCCTAAAGCTTCCGCGATCGCCCTCGCGCGTAATTACCTAAAATATAAGCCCGTGCAAAGAAAAGCACAGCAAGGAAAAGAGAGAGGGGGGGAGGACGCACGAGTCGGTTAGATAACCCCCCGAAGCGTCAATAATTAGATCATTCCCCGAAGAGCCGTTCGCAAATATGCAGTCGTTCCGCTGAACGAAGTGCGTGTCCACTCACTCTCGCATTCGTGCCATTTGAGCTTGCGGAGCGGCGAGAATACCCGCGCGGATATATAGAGTGGTGGCTAGAGGGAGAGATAGAGATCGGTCTATTTCGAGCGAAGCCAATGTCATCGCTCCGCTCGCGACGCCATCCTAAATACAACCGAGTAGAGAAAGAGAGAGAGAGAGAGGGAGATCTGCGGGTAACTCGCTGCTGCCAGCGATCTCGCTAAGGTTTCTTTACCCCAATTTCGAGGGGGGGGGGGAATTAATCGCGACAGCCGCCTGTTAAGATCGACCCCCCCCCCTCTCTCCTTTGCCACTTGTCCATTCAACTTTTAACGCGCTAGAGTAAATACACGGCTTTATCGCTCTCGTTAGACTTGGCTCTCGCTGCGATTTTGTAATAGTGCCGGCCCAAAGACTTTCGAGATGATCTGAATCATTCGAGTCGAGAGGGAAAGAGACAGACGGCTTTTGTTTCTGGCTGGCAACTTTGCGTGCAAGCGCGCGGTTCAGCGCATTGATATATTATATGGAAGAAGAGAGAGAAAAAAAGAGCTGTGTGTGTTCTGTTGTTGTTTTGAAATGACGAGTGACCCCCCCCCCGTTTGCGACTAACAATACAAAAGCTTTGACATTCTTTGTGTGTTATATATTTTTAATTTATTTTTTTTACGCAATCTAACTGCCGCGTCACTCTGAGAACGGGATCATCGCGATGACGCGAGAGAAAATTGACTATTATCGAGGAGAGGAGCTCGCGAGAGAGCGGAAAATCAACGGCCCCGCAGGAGATCGAGGAAATTTAAATAACGAAGCGATCGGTTGCGTGGCAGGCGGGAAAGACGGGGGTGTGCTATAGCCATGGGAACATCCTTATTAATTAGCAGCGCCATGCGAGGGAGAGGGAAAAAAAAGGGGGGGCGCATATCGTTGCAAAGAATAAGAAGAAGAGAGAGGTGGGAAGAGGAAAGAAAAAAGAAAATGCACATACAAATGAGCTCTCGCGGTAAATTAAGGTCGGACTTATTTAGAGCCCCGTTCCTTGCAGCCTGCGCAAAATCGATGAGGCGGGGGGGTCCGTAAATAGTTTATAACGTTTGTGCCCGCCGACGATATAGTGTACCGGTTAATGGTAGAGGAGGAGGGCGCAAGCGCGCAAGCCCATTGGTGCGCGGAGAGCAAAGTGAAAGAACACTCGTTGTCTGTTGCAGAGGTCTGCAGCAGGGAGGAGCTGCCGGAGGTCGAGATAATCAGTCTTCTCGAGGAGCAGATACCGAGGTACCGTCTTAGAGCTGACACCCTCACGGAATTTCAAGGTGAGTGCCTCTCGAGCCCTGATCTCTAGCACGCCTGCTTTTCTTCTTCTTCTTCTTCTTTTTTTCCAATCGGTCAATCTATAAACGCGTACACGCCCTGCGAATTGCCGTTTGCCTTTCTTTTTAAATTTCTTTCCTGGGATGTACTTTTATTTTTCTTGTTGATTTTTCACTTGGGTTATTTAATCGGCTACTATTCGCCGGCAAATATTTGTTTTTAAATTTAATTTTTTTTTTCTATTTGTTGACATTTTTTGGGAAAAATTTTGGAATTTTTTCAAATTTTTATACAACTTACGTGAATTTATTGTTCTTACTTTGTTGAATGGTTGATAAACAGGCTTGAAGCTAGCAAGAATGTAGCGTGATATTTTAACCGACGTTTTTGTTTACAATGGCTTGACGAATTGTTTATTTACAGGGTACGAAAACTCAGATTGGTACATACCCTCTGCAAAAGTTCCACTAGAAGAGCAAGATCTAAAATTATCGCCGGATCAAATCCGGGAGACGCTTAATTATTTCAGTAAGTACCATTCTCAATTGCACATTCTCGAGTTATTCTATCCAGATTAAGATAGAACAATTTTATTTCGGTATTATCTTATTCAAAAGCTCTGCCAACTTTTTATTTCATGTCATGTTTTTTAAACTCTCTTTCTTGTTTTTTCAATTTTTAGTTTTATGCTACTCTAATAGAACATTTAACATTTTGATTTCATCTTTACAATGAAAATTAGCATTACTTAATATTTTTTTCAAAATAGTTTTATTCAAAAAGTTTTCTCGTGTTATTACTTGCAAACTTTCTAATTTTGTACGTTACTAATTAAAAAAGACTGATTTCGCTTAAAAATCTATGATAAGTAGTTTAACAGATACAAATTTTTACTTTCAAAACACAAAAATTCAACGGTATTGCGAGTAAAACTACATTTCTATTCCTGTTCGTATTAAAAAGCCAGTGCGATATACTTTTAGATTGTTTTATTTTTATTTTATTTTATGAAAGTATTGTTCGAAAAGTAATATTACGAAGAAACAAGAAATAGCTTTCTCTATAAACTTGATTAAATTTTCATTCAAAGTACTGTTTTGCATAAGAATTTAATCCCGGCGTTTTATTTTGAGCTTAAAATTATTTTAAAATAAGCCATATCTATACAATAAATAAGACAATTATAGTATAAAGCACAAACGTCCTTTAAGCTTCGTTTAAAAATAAATATAGTATTTTTCTACACTACTGCAAGTACGTTAAACGTAAGTACAAATTTACAATTATACCTTACATCCCGAGCTACCCTAACTGCTCAACGACAAAAACAAAATAAAGCGAAAAAAACAAAATCAAATCGTCAGCAACGCCTTACGATTATTTGGAAAAGACAAGAAGATACGACAGGACAATTTGGCTCGAAGCGCACAGTCGAACGACCGTTAACCAGGTGCGAAGAAGAGCGTGGAAAAAAAGGTGTCTGCTTAAGGCAGCAGCTCGTTTCCACACATTGCTATGCGATTCAGCGCCAAGACATATTTTATATATGGCGTTGCGTGTCGAGAGTGTTTTCTTTTCTGTATGGGAATTTTTCCTTATTCTACTCTGCTGTCACTTGTTATTTCCAGTGCTCCCGGCTGTATGGATGGTGTGCTGTGTGCGTGTGCTCCGCGCCAGAGGAGAGAAAGAATTGTGAGAGAAGTAAATTAATTTGGCTAAGGAATTGCCGTGGATTTGCGATTGTTTTTTTTTTCGTTGTAACGCGAAACAAGCGAGAGACAGGCGAGTGCTTATTGCATTCGTAAAATGTATAATCCATTTGCAACCTGCGTGATTGTACAACTTCAGCTGGGATATATACATGCGTTTCAGGCAAGAGAAAATCTTGCTTTTTAGTAGATGTATACACGTGCTTGTACTTTCGTAAATTAAATTTATAGTCCACCAAGTGAATTGCCTTTAATTAGATGATGAGTTCTGAGCTCTTATTATGTCAAAAAAAAATTGTTTTATGTATGCGTATAAAATTTACGGCGGAGAAAGACTGATGTTTAGCGTAATAAGAGATATTATTTTCTTTTAGTATGCCAATCGTGAGATTTAAAAATTATGAACAATGCAACGCATGCGTTTTGACTGTGTACAACATGAAAGTTCATTGATTTATAGCTAAATTTAGGATGTTCAACCTTGACACATGAGCTGTACTAAAATTTCCTCTGTTGCAGGATGTCAAATCGAATAAGCGTTTTAAGAAACTAGTTTGAATAGACAAACAAAATTAATCATTGTACAGAGTTAAGCTGACCTTGTCGCGGTGCGTTTTTCGCACGATCTCAATTTTACCACGATACGTGTGAGAAGAAGCTGCGAAAGTGTTATTATGCCGCTTTGTACTTACGCATTATCACATGAAATTTGTACTAATTTTGCGTTAAAGCAATGCTATTAATCTCATTGAAAGCAGTTATATGGTTTTAATTTACTTAAAACTGTATACTGTGAAAGATACTTCTATATGAGAATGATAAATTTAAAAAGTAGAAAAGTCGGATAGACTTTTTGCTTAAATTCACGTACAAATAAATTGTCAATTCGTTTGAATACTTGTAAAATTGTACTACAAGGTTAAAAGAACGATAATTGTTAGAAATAAACTAAGATAATTAGCGATTTCTTAGTTTCTAACTGTAAAACGCTTTTTTCTCTTGTTCCTCGTTTTAAACGTTTTCCAATGAAAGACAATAGTCGCATGCAGCTCGATTCACACGATAAATTAAAGCCAAGGTAAATCACCTTAAAAATCGCGTCAAGAGACTCACCTAACTGCCACGCAGCTCGAGATCTCCCGTGGCTTGACGCGCGCCCATCCGCGACATCGAAGCAAATCTCACGCGAGCTGAACCAGCAGGTCAGCGCCACTGTACACTTAACAAAAAGTCACGAGCGCGCGAGATCTTATTGTTGCAATCGACGGCCAATCTCTTTCACTCTTCTCCTCTGTAAGCGTGAGAGTCTCCCGCGCTGTGGAATTTGCTTGTCTGTAGCGCCCTTTACAGGCGTACCTTTTCCTTTTTTTAACCAAGTTTATGCCTTGCACGCTTGCTTATGTATATGCAGGAATGGAATGAATACCGAATGCCTGCCCCGTGAATTATGCAGGCTGACACGCCCTGGCGTAAGAAAGGTCTGCGTACTCGCGGGGCTTGTGCGTGGGCTGTGTGCGGATAGTTTAGCGAAGGCCCAGACGATGTGTAAGCGAATATGGACGGGTTATTTTCGTTTGTTTGATAGTTCTCGAGAGTGGATAGACGACAGCTGTAGGGACGAAGATTACTCACTAAGATTTATGAGGAAAACGTTTATGGTGAAAGTGAAGGGACTTTTGTTTCGCGAGACTTTTGGCGCGAGAGAATTAACAATCTTGTTTTTTTTTAAGGCGTGGAATTGCTTTTGTTTGCTGTTTTGACACGAACAAGTAACAATGTATTTGATTAGAAAAACAAATTATTATTAGGACTGATTTAACTTTCTACATTAACAGTCACTTGGCACAGTCTGCACAAAGTTTGAATTAGCTTTCGACGGTAATTTAAAACTTGTCGAGACTAAATTCTGCAGACTCCGAATGCCTCTCTCGGCTATATATGTGCGAAAGATCCTTAGAAACATCGGCCTTAGGATGCTTTTATTGCGATTGCCCCAGGATAACGGCACGAACCCGCTTCGCCTTAATCTTTCTTTTTCTACCTGCGACAACCGGATTTTACTTGCCAAGTACAGTTCGAAAGTGTCCAAAAGTGCGCGCCTACACATTTTAAACCTTTGTCTCAACATTTTCTTTACCTTCTCTTTCGTGGGGGGGGGGGACAAGAAAAACTGTAATTTTATCAAGTAACGCCCAACAGTGTCGAAAGCAAAATTACTTTTCAAGCGAGAAACGACGTTTTGCTGAATGTCTCCTCGTTTAGCAAATTCATAAAACTCCGCAATAAAACGCCTCGAGAAATCTTCAAGGGTTCAGAGCGCGCAATTAGTCAAAGCTCTTAATAACTAGATTGCAATCTACTCGAACACACAGGCTCCGTACATCCCGTGGAATTGCTCCGAATTGCAATAGTCGTCGAAACGGTCCGTTTCAGCACCCTCCCGCAGCATGAATCATCCAGCGAGATTAAAAGTGCCCATTAGCCCAGCTTCACAGCTGCACAGACATATATATCTGGCTGCAAAACTTTGGCGAATGCCAATCGGTTACAACATAATAATTCCAGCGGGCCACGTTGACAGGCGTCGTCTGACGTGGCACCGGATCACATGCACATCCGAGCGAAGGAAAGAGAGATAGAGAGAGAGAGAGAGAGTGGCAAGGAAAAAAAAAGAAGTAACAGCGCAGCGGCCGTTTCAAAGACGTGATTCGCATTCGTCTTTCTCCGGGAGCGCGCGCCTGCGCGCGTGAATTACATTTCGCTGCGGGAGAGGGAGAGAGGGAGTAAGAGCTCTACACTGTCGCGCTCTCTGACGTCGCATCTGCCGAGAACGTGCGAGAAAGAGAAAGAGCTCTCTGCCTCGACTAAAACCGGAGGCCAGAAAGAGAGAGACGTGGTGGGAGCGAGAGAGAGAGAGAGAGAGAGAGAGCATAAGCGAACGCGCGCGCTTCGACTACTGCTGCCAGCAAAGAGAGGAGGCATGCGGACCGGGCGCTAGTCGCCTTCGTGGCCTCGTCGGCTGCGTTTCGGAGCGGAGCTCTCTCTCTCTCTCTTCTCGCGCCGTATGTGCGTGCGTATACATGTATAACACCGAGTGTCTCAATTACACGAGGACCTTGCCAGTTTGCCCCCGTGTTTATACGGTGACAATCATACCCAGCCGCCCCTGTGCGGCCACCCTCGTCAAGTCTTGAGTGTGCGTGCGTGTGTCATTGAGTGCTCTCTCGTGTGACATTTAAAACCGCTGGCCGGGAAAACGCGCAGGAATATTAACCGAGTGCGCGCGTGCCTTATAGACGTGAGAGGGAGAAAGAGAAAGAGGAGCCGGGGGCCAAGAGTCGTCGATCGATGCCGGATCGTTACTCTAGGCCGTTGCAAAGCGGCGGCCAAGCGGTTGGTATTCTTTCTCTATACACTCCCCCGCGTTTTCCTCGGAGTTGCATACACACACCCCCCCCCCTCCCCAAGAGACATAGAGCATTTAATGCCGTAACGAGGGATATGTGCTTGTAAAAGCGGCCGCGGTTGACATAACCTCCCCTTTAGCACGCGCTCTCACTCTCTCTCTCTCTGCCAAAGGTCGTTTCTTTTTCCTTCCTCCGTCCGACCCTCCCTTCAGCCCCTCGGCTCCCCTCTCTCCGGCGCCTAGAGTGACCCTGTGTGCTGCAGCTCCGAGGAAAAGCATCCCTAGTCACGTGACACCCACACCAAGGATTTTCGACTGTGCTCTCTCCCTCTCTCGGAGAAAAAGAAAGAACGGAATCTGGCGCTTTTTTCTCCTTTCTCGCGTTCTAAACTTACGCTTTCGCTTGTTATTTCTTTTCGCGATCCACGTGGCTTTTTCCAGAGTTCGCCTTACCCCGCGAGCTTTTTCGAATTTTCGGAGTTTCTGTGTCATCGATCGACGATGATTCATCGGCGTGCTAAAACGGGGCGCTCATAACGCCGCGGTTATTTGAGTTTAGAGCTTGAAAAGGGTTGGGACGTTTTCGACAATTTAAACCTTAGCTCGTAATATGTAGGCCGATCGAATTGTTTTTCTTATTTTTTTTTCCTGCCATTAAACGGCTCACGCTACATATAGAGGTCAAAATTAAATGTCTCTCGCGTTGAAGCTCGAAAAGCACGACGATTCGTGGAAAAGAGCATGCCCGCATTTTCCGTATACACACGATCGCCCGACGACCAGCTGTGCGCGGCCCCAACAAAATACCGCCGCAATGTTTACAGACGGTCTACGAGTTGATAATACGACCGAAAAGAGCTGTAGCAAAGGCGGAATCCACTTTCACGCGTCCGATTATCGAAAAGACGCAGGCCGAAAAACTCGAGAGTGAGGTTTTGTACAAGCCGGAAACTCTGCTTGACGAGACTCGATTTTTATCAGCTCACGGGATCGAATTAAAGAGCGAACGGAAGGAGCTGGGATTTCGTTCTATCCGAATGACAAGCAGAAGAGACGTAGAAGCTCGTCGATATTTCGAGGGAGCGGTTGTATTCCGTCGTTGCTCATCGGCTCTAGAGCCAAGTCCGCATTTCCAGCACTCTCTTGTGCTTGTACGAGGAACTTTTTCTCCTCGGCCGTCGACGTAAGACATTCCACGTGATAGTTTGATAAGTAAGCGCTCGACAGCCAAGGTCCCCACCGCTATCTCGCTTCTTATATATCTCACTCGGAGAGCCTCTCTCGCGGCGTATACGCGCGTAAACGATCAATCGCAAGAGAAATGTGCTCTGCGTTATACGACGCCCAGTCTCGCACTTTGCCGTAACCTTAGAGTTTTATATCTACGCTTCTTCTTCTTCTTTTCTTGGCTAAAAAGCTTACGTGATATCGTAAACTTGGGTGCTGGGAAAATTGGAGGAGAAAAATATCTCCTGTTTGCTTTTATTGAAAAAAAAAAAATGATTGAGAAACCAGAAGTATTGCAGATCTTTGGTGAATATTGTATTAAACGTTTTCTCGAGCATCTTATTTTAAAAGCAAAAGCTGTAGGAATTCCTCTCTCTTCTTTCGCTCTATCTCTCGGCAGCTTTGATTTTCATCCGAATTTACGAAAGATACCCGAGAGAACGTCGAGCTTCAATTATCGACGGGGGCTCTCTTATCGTATTGACGCAGCATTATGCAAAAGATTCTTCAGCGCGTCAAACAAAAATGATTATAACTCGAGAGAGAGAGAGAGAGAGAGAGAGAGAGAGAGAGAGAGAGAGAGTCCGCTAAACGTTTAAAACCATATTTGCTCGGCTCTTTACACACTTTAACGAGTGAGCGCGAAAAAAGAACCTTTTTAAAAAAAGATTAAAAAAAAAATAACAAAACGCTGATTTATTTATAAAAAGAGCAACGCGCGTTCGTTCGCTTCTCTTTCGTCTCTGCGTCATACGCGCGGTACCGAGAACGGCTGTTTGAGAAAAATAAAAAAAAAAAAAAACATAAAAAGAACCCCGACATAGCAAGAAAAAATATAATCTCCATTCAGCCTTTGTGCTGAATAAAATATGTCGAACAATTTCCTATAAAAATAATTAACACACGTGCGTTAACCGTTATATTCTCGGAGCAATATATTTTCATCCCGTAAGTTTCAAGTCGAGCGGTCGGTATACACCTTCCCTACGACGAATTAAATTACTCCTCCGCGGAAATGATAGCTTATCACGCGTCCTTACCAACTTCAGTCTTGATCATCGGGTCTAGGAATTTATATTCGAGACCGACTTCCTCGCTTTTCCCCCTTTCCAAAGTCTCAATCAGTGTCGAGGTCCCTTCGGAAATTCGCATGCAGCACTCGACGCTGTTCTCGTTTATCAGCATTTGACACACGTTTCTAAAAAGCCTGCGTGCGAGTGAGAGGCGATATACACAAACATCGCGTCCTGTCTCTCTCTCTCTCTCTCTCTCTCTCTCTCTCTCCTCTCGCTCGCACACCAGAGCCATAGTGGGTATAAAGTGAAAGGTCACGAAAATACTTTGCCCGTCATAACATACCGGTTAATGCGCGCCCGTGTATTAAATTAATTTCCTAATAGCCCGGCTCCTTGACAGAGACAGACACGGTTAATCTTCGCTCTCCGTACAGCCGGCACGTTTTCCCCCTTCGCGAGAGACTCACGATTCTTCGAGGCACTTTGATGATCGACGACGATACGTCGACTTGTACGCCGAGATTTAGAAGCGCTCTTTTTTATCTTTTCTCCACTAATGAGGATCTTTTCGTGCTTTCGAAATGGCTATTATTCTCTCTCGATTAGCTTTTCACGACGACTGTGACCGGTTGGCCGATAAAGATGAATCAGGTGCCTTTTGGTCATTCATACGTATATGTGAGACTAGCGGATAGGCAATTAGTCGAGTGAAAAGTCTAGCTTTCTTTCACCTTTTTACTGCAATTGGATTTATAACATTTTTTTTTTTTAGAAAAAATGTTCCCAGTTCTAAATATAGACGTGAGCGCGATGTTCACAGGCCGTTTTTACTTGGCTTCTTCGTCTTTTTTTTTCTTTTTCACCTGAGAAACTATTTCAGTACGCCTCTCTTACGTAAATATTATATTATTATATCAACGATAAATTCATATACGCCGGCTCTCCAGCGAATACATCATAGGAAAGCCTCACTTTTTACCGGCTATGACTCATCTTCAAATGCCTCGAAGATGACCGACTACTTTTTTTTTCTCTTTCCAAGAGTCATTAACAGAGAAAAAAAAATTCTCCATCAATACTATTGTAGCTGGTGAATTTGAAGAAAAAAAAAGGACACTTCTCTGGCAAATAAACGTACACGCGGCTTGTTAGTTTGGCGTATATACGAGTTTCAAATTGAGTCGACGACCGCAGAGAGTCGTCTCGGCCGAGCCCTCACTCTTTCGCACGAGTTGGCGCGCGTTATAGCGCGGCTCTTCTCGACCTCCGAAATGGCGGGCGCGCGCGTGAGGCGCCTAGTTTATTTTTACCCCTTTCGTCCGAAATAATCAACGGAATCGCGCCGAGTCGTGAATTAGAGCCTCTCCCCGTTTCTAATTTCATACGAGCGCCTCGGGAATGTCGACACTCTCGTATGGATCCCTTAGTTTTCCCGGTGCTTGGCTGGAAATTGAGCGTGATTGCTTTGTTACGCGGTTAGGCGCGCTATTTGACGCTAGGTGCTGTTGAACTTGGTTTGACGATTTTTATATATTGGGTCGTTCTTTTTTTTTTTATTAAATATGAGCTCGAAAGAAACAAACTCTTGAAAAATTTATCGCGTGATATCATCAGCAATAAATGTTCGCGTTTATCAACAATCTTGAGATAATAATATTTGTATGTCGTACTGGTATTTTTGTAATATTTTCAGTGCCGGTGTACTCCACTTTTCAGACTTTTTTCTTTTCAAATTATCTTCCTCAAATTACAGTACATCATGGCACTATCGCTACTTACTTTTCAAATCGAAATTGAACAACAAACTAAATCGCGCATGTACGAGCATAAAAAATAAATGATCGATAAAAAATATGCTACATGAAAAAAAAACATTCACTGTTTCTACTTATCTCTCGAACTCCGACTCGTCCCAATGATTACGTAAGCACAATGTAGCTCGACAATTTTCGAGCGTTTGCCTGCATTTTATTTTTCGCTTCGGCCAATATAGTAGCTGCCCGCAAGCGACCATCACGACTTCAGAGTTTACTCGCGCGTTACATATTTATTTATGATTCCACGGACTTTACAAAAGCTCGCCTCTATTTTAGTCCGCCTGACGGAAGTCCGAATCGGAGCAGACGCACGCACAGTGTGTGTGCCTATTTGATGGAATTCTTCAAATTTATTCAAACAATCGTCTTAATACTGGTACTCGCGTGGATCCTCTCCTGCGCAATTTTCAACGTTATCGCACTATTTCCTTGACATACCCCGATCGTAGTTTTTTTTTATTTTTCTCGAGCGTCACTTGTCTTTTTTATATGGCTAATTCGATAAAGCTCTCGCTTTGATATATCTAATCAGAAAATCACATAATCCAGCCGGAATTTCTGTCGAATCGCTCGGAAACAATGAGCTCGCGAGCAATAAGAGACACGGTCGCGCGCGTTCCGCGTATCTTTGTCGCAATGTAAGACCATCGCTCTCTGTAAATCAAGTCTTTCGTAGGCTCAAGTTGAATTGTAATTGCAAATGATCGCTGCCTCGTATACTCGCTAATAATAAGCTCTCGATTTCGCGGCGCAAAAATACCGCAGGCTACTCGTCGCGATAACGCAGACACAACAGTCTGACGCTTTACACACACACACATACGTATACGAGCGCGTATTTATACATCTCTTTTTTGCTTCACCAAGACAATTAGCATTAACCTGTTGTGCATTTCACGCTTTGTTGTCTCCCGTCTCTCGAATTAATATTCAAATGAAGAAAAAGTAAAAGCTACTCTCCTTCGTAGCGCTTTTCTTATTCTATTTCTTTTTTTTCTCTCGCCCCCCTTTCGTTGCCCCGGCTGTACACGTCTTTTAATCACGCATCCCGATTCAATGTCTGTCTTCGAAAGAAAGACTTTCTCAGGCACGATGAATGACTCGCGCGCTGAAACGTTCCGTATATTTTTAATTCAATTTCATCCTCGTTTCTTAAGCCGAGAGAAATTAGTGCCACACATTGAAATTTTCAATGATCCAGTTAGGTAAACGTATATAATCTTGAAAGATAACGCTCGCGCGCGCGCGGATCTTAAGAGCAGTAAATCGTGTTTACAACGCTTCGAATGGCGACTTATAAGCGTCGTTTGTCTGTGTAACCTGTTATACGCGAACCATTTCATATTAATTCAAATGTGTATTCAATAAGGGAAAAAAAGAGAGAGTGAGAGAAGAGGAAGGGGGAAGAGGGGCTGGGCATAATGAAAAAAATTAAAAGGAGTAACAAGAGAAAGGCTATTGTTCAATTGGAAAGACCAGACGATCCCGCTGTTGTTGAATTACCTCGGAGACAGAGTGAAATTACCGCAAGGGTCGCAGGTGCAAAAGACGGTCGAGGGGTTAGTCGACGATACGGAAGCCCTAGGTGACGGAAGTACACGGGAGTCGTGTGCTCGCGCAACTGTAAAGACGCGACACTTGACGCTGGAATAATTAGACGCGAGTACTGCACCTTCTTTTTCCCATCCCACCTCGAGCTCTTTTCTCGTGTCTACCCGGCCCTTTTTAGTAACGCCAGATAGAGTATCTCTCGCTTCCCGCTATTACACCATGTCATCTTTGCGCGCATTTCTGCTTAGAGCTTGACGAATTTCGACGTAAAATCTTGAAAAAGGTTTATAAACATTGTTTAGGATACTCTCATATTATAGCATATAGTCGCTCTCGCATATGTACGGAACGTCGGTCTACGCTTTCTAAAAATTCGCGGACAAGCTACTCGCATTTTTCGATGTTCCTTTACGGCCGAGTTGGTCCGGGGTATACCCGGTGTAATCCGAGAAAGGCGTTTTTCACTTCTTGCCCCTCGAGGAATATATGTGTACGTCTTCGCGAAATAATAGGAAACGAGAGCTTGATACTCCAGTTGGCATCGGCAATGAGAAGGAAGGAAGAGCAAAAAAAAAACGATGGCTCGCTCCAATTAGCGCGTAAAAATTCATTACACCGTCTCTCGGACGCCACGGGCCACAGGCGCGCGCGTATCTCTCGTGTACACCTGCTTTCGCTAATTAACAATTGGCATCAGCGACGTTTTTTCTTACTCACCGCCCGCGGTCACTCTCGCGAGCACACAAGCGTTCCTTCTTTTATCGCAAGAAGAAGAAGAAAAAAGAGTATGAATACATTGGCCCATTAGCCTTATATTCATCATATACGAATCCTCAATGATGTTCTAAAAAGTTTATTGATCCTCAGCGAATCGAGCGATTATATTGCTCGAGCGCGCGTGGAAAATTTATGCCCCTCTAAATCCAACACCCGGCAAAACTCACAAATACATTACGTAAGATTTAATTTTGCTTCTTGTCAGCTCAAGATAATCACCCGTTAATAAAAAAAAAAGGGAATCTCATTGTCTCCATCTCTCCATCATCAATCAACCGAATCGCGCACAGTCGATCAAATTGTCTCGTTGCTCCTCCGCTGAAGAAAAAAAAAACGAAATAACAAATTAAAATTATTTTTTCAACCTCATCGTCTTTGCGTCACCAAATAGACTCCGTATAAGCGCTATCCACTATTTCATCTTCAATCAGGTCGCGCGACGAGCCAAGAGCACATTAGCCCTTGTCCATTAGTTCCGCGTCCACTCGACCTAAGTGCAGCTTCGCAGTGAGATAGAGATATAGAGAGGCGTTGTCCGCCGTTCGCGTTCGACTGGGCACCTCCGTCGCGTGACCGAGACTCGCCCATTCTCAATTGCTCATCTCGCTCTGCCCCTTGTAATTTTGCGTTTAAACGCACATCAGGGGCTCGAGCTATGCATTTTCTTCTCCCTGCATAGCAGAAGTGCCTTTACTCCTCCCGGATGACTGCTCTCTGCGGTCGACGCACTTAGGCCTTCCTCTCCACTCCCCCGAGGCGCCCGGTCAGTTTTTGGGTGTAATCAACTTATTAAACGATGATTACAGTGATTCAATCTCTTCTTTTTATTCTTCCTTTTAATCTTCCAAGCTATAAAGAGTTTTTTAAAAAAATCGTGGCTCTTTATACTTTCGAAGGCTTAAAAGTCGATCGATTCATTATATCCATCATGCCATTAAGGAAGAAAGAAAAAATAGCCCGGAGCATGGGCTAAGGCTGAGAGAAGCAGAGGATGAATTAAAGCCGAGATGGACTTGGCGAGTTTTAAAGAAATGTCGAAGGAGCGCCTGTACAGGAAAGGCACTTTCTTCCCCGCGCGCCTTTCATTTTTATCGTTTTATTTCTTCCTTTTCCTCTAATCTCCGGACGTTTCTTTTCTCTACTCGGTTAATTGTTTGTCTCCGTGTACCGCTGGAAAACAAACTGAGAATTATATAAGCCCCCCGAAGACACATGCCAATAACAAGTGTACAATCGTCTCGGATGAAAAAAGAAAAAAAAACAAGTAAAACTAAAAAATAATATCGTCGAACCTACACCATCTGGTACATACTCTCAAGGCCACGCAACATTCTTGTCCGTATAAGCATAGTTAAGGGTCCGCTAAATTACAATCATTTGGCGGGCCATAAGCCAACCGGTATCCGGACTGGACCGTTTCGTCGTCTTCTAATACGCTCGCTTTTTTCTCGGGCTCGTTTACGTTTACGGCGTTATCGGCCGATCGCCTCGGTTACGCCAACTAGTTACGGACAATTGATTTAACCGAGTGCCGGTGTGTACGCACACACGCGCGGAGGCATGAGCGTATAACGACGACGATATCTCGCCAAGGTCGGCCTCTCTCCCCGGCCACACAGTCCGAGGCATCTACGAACGTCTTATAATGAAATGATTGGCCTTTCTTTCTCTAGCCAGGGTTAAGGCTCTTTCGCGCTATGCTTCGTGTATACGCTGGCCTTTAATTTGCCCGACTTTCATCTTTCGTATTCGCTGCTGCGACTACTAATGATCTCCCGAATAAAACGTATACATTCGTTGGTTTTGGTATACGTCCTTGCGCGAGATTAATTCGTGCATTGTGAATTTCAATTGGCTTGACGACATTCTCTAGGTCTGGGTATGCGTAAAACAAAGAAAAAAAAGAGTTTCGGAATAGCTATACGAATTTATAAAATTGAACATATATTGGGCAATTATTATTGGCACACGTCGATTACTCGTCCAGCTCTATACCATCTAATACCGATAACTGCCAATGATACGTAATTTTCGGTAGATATTAATTTCGATGCAAGTTATTGCGACGAATCGAGCCTCGGCATGACGAAAATATATAGTTAGGCAACGAAGGAGCGGGCGTAGGGAAAAGCCTTTTTCCCGTGGCTCCACGCGATTTCATCAACAAAGTCGCCGGCACCGCTTCTTCGTTCTCTCGCTCTCTGGTATAATTATGGGGCTCATCCCGAGGGACACAAAAGAAGATGAGGAAGATCTAGCCGTCGCCGGAAGCGCGCGAGAGAGTTGCCACGCGTAAATCTGTCCTACGGCGCGATTCTCTCTCGCGTATGGCCGAGAAAGTTGCGGAGGTCGCGCCGGGGTTGTGTGCCCCGCGTGAGGTCGATAGTGCGCGACGGGAAAAGGAAGATCGTCGGGACGGAAATTGGCTCGTGCGAATTGTTAGGCGACTCGAGGCTATTGGGGAATATTTTTCATTGCTCGTAGGATGAGAAAGAAAGTTGAATAGATATAGATGGAAAAGGTGATCGAGGCTTTTTTTGTTCTAGACTCGTTGCAGGGAGTGTATTTTTTTTTTATTTAGGTATTGATCGGTCGGTGATTTTTATTTTACTCGAATTGGGACTGAGGCCAGGTTAAGGAATTTGGAGCACATTGTGAACGAGCGCTTGTCTAGCCCGGTAGCCAAAATTTCTTCAGCTTATCGTTTCTTCGAGTGTATTTCTCTCTTTTTCCACGCTAAATGATGAATGTTGCTACGCACGTGCCAAAATTTAACGAA
This sequence comes from Anagyrus pseudococci, assembly GCA_030522585.1. Taxonomy (NCBI): domain Eukaryota; kingdom Metazoa; phylum Arthropoda; class Insecta; order Hymenoptera; family Encyrtidae; genus Anagyrus; species Anagyrus pseudococci. The sequence goes on along the minus strand of JAPYYQ010000142.1, from coordinate 102,263 downwards.
GAATATTTCATTTTCTCACTTGATAAAATGAATTATTAGGCCGACGTAACGACGTCGTTATTATTTTTTGAACAAATTAAAATCAAATTTTAAGACGGCAATTTTGGCGACTTTGTTAGCTCGCGATTTATTATCAATTGCTTATCGCTCCGATAATACGCATTGGAATATAAACGAGCCATAACGAACTTTCAAAGCACTTCCGAGCGAAACGAATTTAAGACCTAACTACTCGAATTACCGCCAAGACTCTTATTGATCGGTACTTTTATTTCCCACTTTAATATCCACTAAAGAAAAGGCCAGAAAACGAAATCTCCGAGCAGTCGAATTCCCTTGGTGGGTCACCCCAAAAACCACAAATATCCAGACTTAGAACCATATTCCTCTTACATTCACAGCAACCAGCCATCGGTCGAGCAGACAAGTTTAGCTAATCCAGGATAACATGTCGTCGTGTACAAAGTAAAATAACACACGTGTCAAGTGAGCAGGGCAAATCCTGCAAGCTTCGTGGGACCAATCGCCAAAAAAAAAGTGCCCCAAAACCGGATGCTTGGACGGTGACGGCTCGATCCAGGAAGAACGAGATAAAGAGCAAAAGAGCGTTGGATCGCGGCGTGTAATGATGTCATGAGCCTCGACGGCAGGAGGAGGTTGGCGCCGGCGAGTAGCAGCACGCCGTTACGACGGGCCGCGAGCATAAACCAGGCCGAGTCGAGGACGTTCGACTCTCTAGCGCTCGATGTGTCGGGTTTCGGGCCAGGCTGCAGCCACAGCGCCCCGGCTACTCCGGCGGCGGCGCGTGCCGCCCGGGGCGCCGTGGCCCTCAGCCTCGAGCATGATCGCGATAGCGAGTGCGAGCTCTGGGACGATTACGGGGTCGTCGAGTTCATCGAGCACGGGCTCGCCTCGACCCCCGACGCCAGCACCCCCGAGGAAAGGGTCGAGGCGATGCGCGAGAGCCTCGCCGAGACGGACATACTCGAGGCCGAGGGCGAGCTCACGGACTTTCTCTTCCACGTCGCCCGCACCAAGCACGGCAAGGTCTACGTCAGAGTCGTCAGGACTCTACTGCTCAACAGAGGTAAAGTTTTTAGCGATCGAGAGAAAGAGAGCCCTCATATCAGCGGCCTCTGCACACTTTGTACAAGCTTCGATAACGTAGACTCGAACGACACGAGCCCGATTGTTTCGAGTACGCGCGCTTACGTGCTGGCCGAGCGTTAAATTTGCAATTTTAATATATTCGCCATGTACTTCGCTCTCCCGGCACGCGCACTTTTACAAAAGTAAAAGCTGTGTATAACAAAAGCTAAAATTCAATGTGTAATATAATGTGTATGTATGTGAACAAAAGGAATGAAAAGTGCTTATCGACGCTTTATCGAATCCCCAGGGAAAATATAGTTGTATACGGCGAGATTGCCAAGTCTCTCTGGAGTAGGGTATATAGCGAGTGCGCTTTCGCAACTCCAAGCAATTCCAGGCTACACGTTTGCCGCTTGATTGCCGTCGTTGAATTTCATTTGGCGAAACACATCGCGCGACGTCACTCTCTTCTCTCTCCGATCCTCTTGGTCGGCGCAAAACATGGGCTCGCACACATATAAATTTCACTCGCTAAAGAGGACGATAGGCGTCTAACCGGAGAATAAAGGGGCCGGGAGGTATTGCTAATATGTTCTATTTTTGGATTATTTAATCGATAGCCAGGTTACACAGCTTGAAAAGCAAAGAGCCCCGTCCCGGCGCGTTGTATATTCGTGCGATTAATTAACGTGCATAATAAACACACGGCGTGTAAATGAGAGCGGCTATATATAATTGCACGGATAAGTAGGCTCACGTGACGCGCTGTCGTCGTCGGTTTGGCATCGCTGATAGCGGGAAAACCGATAATCCAGCAATACGATAAAAGAATAGCGATTCTCCGTTCGAATAAGCGAGAGTTGCGTTTCACCCTGTTAGGTTGCCCCTTCGGCCTGGAGTTCGTCGCGATCCAAAGTACACCTCGGGCAAACGGTCGTGCCCGTATACCGTTGCGTTCCGCGTGCTCTAGCGCGTTATGTGCCCACCTGAACGAGGGGGAGTTCCGGTGCATTTGCAACGGTGATTCCGATATAATGCCAACCCTATTAGCCCGACTAATTCGCGAGAATCACGAGAGAAAGAACGACGTCTTTTTATACCGAAATCACGGCAATGCCTCCCCCGGATTCACGTGCGTGGGTGCGTGGAAAAACGTTTAATTACGGGCAATTATCGAGAGAAGAGCGGGAGGATAATGGCTATCATTTGGCAGCGCGTCTACGTGGCCGCTCTCCATTGTCGCGCGCACGCTGCAATTCAGCCTGTGCGAAGGCTATTTTTATACGGAACCTAAGGGGGTATACCGCTTATCGCTCTCTTTCTCTCCATCTCTCTTACGCAACGCCATTGTGTACTTCCGTTTTCAAGCGGCCTGGCCCCGAGAATGGAAGAATCGCGCACCCTGGGAAGTATGGCCTATAGCGTTCTAGCGTTGGAAAAATCCGAAGAATTTTCAGATCGCGCGCGGCATTATTGTCTCTGCGAGAGCGAAGAAAAGAAAAATAACAGCCGCTGGGAATGAGAGAGTGGAAAATTGTCAGCGGGCGTGTTACTGTACTTCGGAGCCGATTATCCGTTTTGCGACTGTCGTCGGCGCGTCACACGGGGTTAGACTCGATCGGCTGCGACTCTCGAGCCTGTGTATAACGCGATGAACGCCGGGGAGGAAACGACGAGTAGCGGCACGACCCGCGACAGGTGAAGGGCAAGGAAGCCCGGATTATTGCGCGGCTCGACGACACACACGCTACGCGACCTTGCGATATATTGCGCTGGCCAATGCACCTTTATGCCGTATGCGCTCGTCATTTTGTTGTTCGTTTCTTCGGGAATTTATTTGTCTTGACAGGCCAGCGTAAGGGTTCTATCATCTTTTTTTTAATTTTTTATATAGTTACGATATAGGATATGTTTAGTACGTAGCAAACGATAAGCTTCGAACCTTGGTCTCTCTCTCCCTATCGAGTGCAAAACTGCAACAGTTTCGTCTGTTGTTCTGACGTAACGCGCAGTTCTTGATAATCTTTTATAAATTATAGACTCCCCCTCCCCCTTAGCGCTTTGACTCCTTTACGTAAGAAATTACAAAATCGTGGATCGAACGAAACGTTGTATATTAAATTTTCATTCGCATACATCTCGCGTCTCCTATTTTTAAACGTCAAACGTCAAAAACAATTTATTTCTTCGTTTCGATATCGCCAAAGATTTAAATAAACCTACCGAATTAATGTCAATTAACATCCCTCGTATACGCACACGAAACCCCTTGAAGCCGGCGACATATCCTTGCAGTCCCGAATAGCCCGAAGCCTCGACTCTGGCATCTCCAGCCAAGGCCGCGTCATTAAATTCTCCTCGGGTAGCATACCCCTTGAGCTTCTCTCTCTCTCTCTCGTGCTCAGCAACGTCATCGTCTCTATAGCAGCCGCAACGGCAAAAAAGAAGAAGAAGAAAAGAGTAAAACGCAGTGGTAAATCCCTCGAGAGGGTCGGACGGCGTCTGTATCCGCAGCTTCACTTTCCACGCGCTCGAATTCTCGCGGGCGGCTCGGCGAGTCTGCGCGCTCTACACGTCGTCGGCGGTCCCCCTCCTCGTATACATACGACTTTTTCCGCGCGGCAGTTTCCCCGCCGTCGGTCGGGCGGCTCCCCCGCATACTGTGCCGCCCACACAGACACAGACAGAGCAGCTTGACGAGGGAGTTTGCTGAAACTACGGGCAGAGCCGCACACGGACTCACACCGAGCCGGAGCGAGAGAGAGAAAGACGGTAGTCGCGGCGGATCGATCAGTCGCCGTCGTCGCTATGCCGAGAGGCACACTCAGCCGCAGCAGAGAGTGAGCGCGAGAAGCCCAGTGTGTGCGCGGCGCAGTGCCGAGCGCACGCCTTCTAACCTCGCGTTATATCGCCTCCATCCAACTTCCGAGCCCTAGCTCTTTCCCGGACTCTCCGTCCCTTACTGATAAAATTGCCCCTCCATTCCGTCGGTATATACAAAAACAACTGGACCAGCCTGATGCCAAGTGCCTAGAAAAGTCAGGCAAGCACTTATTCAACGAGAGATCGGACTAGCTGTGTACACACACACACTCTCTCTCGGCGCGCAGAGTTTGCCGTGTCTGCTGGCTATATCGCGTGCGCGTCTCGAGAGGAAAGCCCAAGAAGCTGTTCACTTTCCGTCTATGCCATCGACGAAAGTTGATATAGCCAGTGTGTTTCTGTGCTCGTCTCTGTGTCTCTCCATGCGCGTCTGGTTAGCTCGGTGTGCCGTGGTGCACCTGCACGCATGACATCATCGCAATCATCATCATCGGGGACGAGCATAAAAGCCGAGCTATTTTTCCACTGCGTCTCGTGATCAGCCGCATACGCGCAGACACTGCACAGTCAGTAGCGCGCAGATGCGAAAAGTGCCGGACTCTCTTTTGCCTCGGACAAGGGAGGTGGGACTGGTGTACGCTCGAAGCTTAACGAGGCAGTCCCTTCTGCCTGCAGTGGACCACCAGCTCTCTAGCGCGCATCTCTGCGGTTATTCTTCCTACTGAATGGTAATGAGCTCGCCTCGGGCGTCTGGCGAAATATATAGACGACGCGACGAGGACGAGGACGATGAGACGCGGATTTCGGGGATGAATGTGTGCGGAAGGTAACGAGGTCCTTTCGGTGGGTAAACACGGCTCTCTATTACGAGCTTTTTAAGCTCGCTAGCGGATAGAGTGGGGCGGACGAGGGGGCCTATCAAGCGCGTAAAGTAGAGCTTCTGGCTAATGATTCCGTGTGTGTATGTATAAAGTTGACACTGACATTGCTCCACTACCCCCTCCCCCACTAGTCTGGCTATAGACGCGCGCATTCCGTAGAGCAGACTTGATCTTATTCGCTTTATTATCCGCAGTCGCGTACACATACGGTACATGTGTTTTCCAGCTATTATCCAAGAGGCTTATCGAATTGCATAATATCTCGCAGCATTTGACAAGCTTAACCGTTAACCGGACTATTGCCTGCTAAAATATCAAGCTACTCTGCCGGCCGTTTGATCTTGTTACAAGCTTCGAAAGCTCCTTTTTCAATTTACGTAAAATTATCGACTCGCCGGAAAGACTGGCCCGAGGGACTGTTTACAAATGCACAACGACATAGTCACGGTTGAAATATAGAGAAGCTCGACTATCCTCCGAATAACCCCGTATGCCTTTCGCTGCGCAGAGAACGAAATCAAAGTGCCAGGGGAAACAAAGAAAGCCCCGGAATAATCGACGACAAGGGGCTAGAAAACGCGAGTACACGAGGGTAGCCGAGGAAAACGAGGGTGAAGCCGGTGCCCATAGGGAAGGCCTCAACGAGCATGCGCATAAAGCCGGTATCTCCCTCTCTTTCTTTTGCTCTTTGGTGCAGGACTGTGTCGAGTTTGCGCGCGCGCGCATCCGCGAAGGCCGCAAGGGGCTTCTTGCGCAACGCTGTTGCTGGAGGGGAAGAAGCAGGGGAGGGCAATTCGGAGCATCGCTATAGAGAGACTGGGTTTATTGAGATAGGGAGAAAGTCGACGAGTTTTCGGCGTTTGCTAACCCGCGTCCTCCTCTCTCCCCCTTGCCTTCACTCCGGCCTTTGCTTCGCCAATCGCTAAGGGGTTATGCAATTTTATGTTATACAGTCGGCAAGACCATTTTACCTACGTACATATAGCTTTGTTAGAAGCGCGAGCGTGTGAAAGGAGTCGTGTTTTTTATTTTCGGGAGCTACAATCGATTTCTGGAGATATTGGCTTTGTTGTTGGCTAATTTCGTGATTTTGTTTTCTCGCAGGAGTCGTTACAACGTCGGCCGCGTGTCTAACGTCGGATGCCGGCTTTCGCGAGGCTCACCATTAAAGAATGACTCGTCTGTCGGAGTATATTAATAGTCCCGCTGACAAATGGCACGGCTCCCTCGGGATTATAATACGTAACGAACCTTCGACCAAATAATCGTTACCCGCAGACCTGTCGGCAGATTGAAAAACGTTACATTAGCCGAGAAGCGTTTGATAACGCGCACCGCGGTTTAGTAAAATCGAAAAGTCGCGCGGGCGAAACGACCTTACGCAACGCGGCGCAATTGCGCGCTGGACTTACTTTTTTCTCTCTATACGCCCGTTGTCTCTCTCTCGCCTTGAGAGAGAACAAGCGCCGATGTGTCGTGATTTGTCAAAGCGCGCGACTCTGTATTCAAACGCTCGCGGAAATACTCTCGTTCTGCGGTCAAACGACGGTGACGAGATTTTTGCGCTCTCTTTTTATCTGCGCTCGTATTGTCGTGCTTGGAGTTGTCAAAGAGAATCGCACTTCTTTTTTTGTATTGTTTTGCGGATTGCGTCCTGTTTTGTTTTCGTTGTTTAAGTTCTTTTCACGTTCGTTAAAAAAGCTACGACGCGAGTTTTTCCCAAAGCGTGCGATTAAACTGTTGCGGTCAACGTTGTAATTATGATAAAATTGGTCATTTTGTCGGGTTTGAATGTTATTGGTAAAAATTTAGTTTAGACTAATACCGCGCTTGGCGTATAGTACGTACGTGCATAATGTAACGACGATAAACAAAGCAAAAGGCTTCCCTTTCTCATTTTATGCAATCGACTCGATTTTTTTTAAGTACGTAGCTGAAATTTATGTGTGTATATCAAAACGATCGATGATACCTCAATGACTTTGGTAAAGTTATTACCACGGCGCTTATACATAGCTATCGAGACTATACGGTAGCTAAATTTGTTTCGTGCTCACCTTTCACTTTGTATACCCAGGTGCTCGAAGGAATGTCAAAGTTGAACAATACACGCTATACAACTCTGGTTTTGCCATTCGTTTTAAAACAATTATTTTTGTACTAACATTTTTTTCTTCTCAACAATAGAAAATAACGCGGGTTGGTAAAAATAACAAGGCAACATATCGATTAGATACTTAATATTTGCTGTTTTATGCATACCGGCACTTGCGCGCGGGTTAATTGATATTTCGTTTTTTGCTTTTCGGGCATTATCTAGGAGGAAAATTTTTCGATTAATTGCCGACTATAATAACACTTTATCTCTAACGGTACGCCAACCCGTACTCAAATACTCAAACCAAAAATCAACTAAATAACAAAATAATCCTAAACATGAATATCCACTTGAAAAAAAAAAATTGTAAAAAACAAGAGAAAATTAAAAAAAAAGCCTCGTCACAATCGCAAGAAATAATGTAAAATAATAGCTTTATTTTCCACATCCGACAATGTCAATTATCCCATCACTCTATTGTGTGTTCCAATCTGCGAGCGGGGACGAGTCTCGCGACGGGGATTATCGGTGTATCTACCGTGTCGACCTTGTTCATACTTCTCTTCTGACGGGAGCACTGGCCTCCGGAGAAGCCGGTCAGCAAAGTGTTGATATACGCGCGTACTCCTCTTCCGGTTGGTCAAGTGCCGCTGTTACATCAAACGGGGTGTGGTATCTCAAGTTGGCTGTGGGTAGGCACGAGAAACGCGATATCGCCATAAACGAGTTTGTACATAAACGTTTAGAGACTAAATGGATTGAGGGCTGTAATAAAAGCGATAAATACATATTTGATGTTTTCGTTAAAGTTTTTAACGAGTTATATTTTACCTTTTCTCTCGAGTCTTTGAGATTCACTGGCACTTTGGTTGTTCGTTGGGTTTGAAAGTCGATAAAGCGTATTATACGCTTATCAACGGTGTGAATGCGAGTAAGAATTATGGTTAATAAGAAAATTAATAGATTTATTACCGTAGATGAGATTGGTTCGATCGATTAGTACGAAATACGAGCTATTTTTCAAAACCGGAAATTGTAAAGCACACGAAGAAATATGATAAAAGACCATCCGTAGATAAAAAAGAAGAATAATTAACAAGTTATAGACTACGAACGATGCAAAAAAATTATATTAACGAAATAAACCTGTACCGAAAAAAAATCAAGAACGACAGCAGAATCAGAGGATAAAAGACAAGCGGAAATAAGCAGCGTCAGCGTTAAAAGTGGAAAGTGGAAACGGCGTAGGCCAACGACGGCCTGCTTCAGCTCTCGTATATCCTGGAGTGCAATAAGCCATTGGAGAACGAGGGAGCCGAGGAGGAGGAGGATGATGATCGCAAGGCGGAGGAGGACGACGAGTACGAGGATCCGTACGTCTACGACGAGGAGATCCCGCGTACGGAGGCCGAGGTGCGCCGAGCCTGCGTCGGCCAGCAGCTCGAGCTCTCGCTCTCGTCGAGCAGCCGCTCCTCCTCCGGCTACGACAACACCTGGACCTGCCGGACTTGCGGCGGCGCCCAGCAGCCGGCCTCTCCCATCTTCATTCTCAGCTCGCCCGGCAATACCCCTCGTACTGTTTTGTCGACTATACTCTCGAGCCCTTTGTTTATACACGTATATAGAGCACAGCTCGAGGGTCCGATATGCGATTGATTACACGGACTTTTCTCTCCAACTGCCCTCGCATGTTGTGTGTGTACATGTGCGTGCGCGTGTGTGTGTGAGGAAGGCTGGGTTATTAAGAGCGCGACGAGAAGTAGGCCTCTGCCCTGGTCGAGAAAAGTCGTTGTTGGATATCGGACTCGCGTGCATTGGCTTTTGCACTATGTATAGTGGCGCGTTTACTTGTACACTTGTCTCCGTGTGTATGTGGATATTATATTTTCGCGTTTAACGCTGCTGCTTGATCTCACTTGTAGTCGTTGGGCAGCACTGCCGAATGCACCAGTGTTCGTGTGGTGACACGCAATCTGCGAATATATACGTATATGCAATGCGAAAGAAAACGCTCTCGACGTTTAACCTGGAATATAATAAGGTCGAATCGGCTCTTTAACGAAAATTGCTTGTATAAAAGGGCGTTTAGTAGAATAATATACAGGTGAAAAAACATACACATTTACACTGGTTATTAATTTTTAGGTCATGAATAATTTAAATGTTTTTTTTTTTGTTAAGAGAGTGTAATTATAATTAACCAATGCGATTATACACGAGCAAAAACATTTTGCGATGGACGATTTGAATAAAATAATTACATGTCTCTATATCTTTATCGAGATATTATTTTTATCTTATTTGCCAAGCCATATTCTGTTATCAAATAACAATAACGAGCTACGAGTGAGTGGCGATTATCTCGAAAATGCTTCTTGATCTCTATCACGTTACCTTTTTATCGATACAATAAACTTACGCATAATATGATAATGTTGTGCTCCCACAATCTTTTGTTTCTTCTACTCGTCGTTTAATAAATATTTATCACGCGTATTATTCAATCGCTAGAGAAAACAAACATTTAGCCGACGAGGATAATCACTTTAAAGCTAAGCTTCTTAAAATTGTTTTCCTCTTTCGCCGAAAATATTTAACAACAATCCAATTCGCCAAAATTACGCGGAAGATAAACAATACGATCTTCAAAGAAGTTAAAAAAAAAGAGAAGCAATGAAAAGCGCGCGTTTACAGCGGCTATGTAGGCCGGCGGGTCCCTTGATCTTGGAATCGTCCGGAAAAGTCGAAGCCGCATTAGTAGCGAAACTCTTTTCCACTCTCGTTAACTCCGCTTTTGGCCCCCCAAGCTCCTCGAGCGCGGAATTTGCCTGGCGCGTCTTCGGCTCTTTTTTTGCTGATGCTCGAAGCCGCTAATGGCGTATGTATCTGGTCTGCGCTAGATTTTCCATGCGCCGCGTGAGTGTATTATCTGATGACTAGAAATGGGGATGCACGCGCGGTATGCTTATATATTATCGTTGCAGTGATAAATCCTCTTGGTGAATTCCTCTTTGTCTCGATCTATACGCTGCGCGATTCGTAAGCTTTTATCGCTGCTAGGATTCTCAACTTTCGATTCGGCCTCTTTTCGCCGCTGTTTTTGAAACGCAATCATCGACATGAGCGTATAACTTTGAAGTGCACCGCGTACATACCGTTGGAATTTCGCGAGTCTTTTAGCAACGCTCGACTAATTAAATTTTCTCCAAATGGTCAGGCTTAAACAGCCGGAACCTTTTTCAGGCTCAACGCAGTCTGAAACTTGCTTTATCGCGCACAATCGGTAACAACAACCCGAGCCTACGAAATTATCAATGAATAGTGTTTCTTTAAAAAAGAACTTTGAAAAATCACCGACAGCTCTATCGGCGCTTCGGTTATACACCGAAGCGAACAAAGCTCAAAGAGGTAGGTGCGCGCACAAAAGAAAACCTTTGCAGCCGTCATGCATCGATCATCTGCCGAGAGAGCAAGTCGCGGCATCCGTCAGTCCCGCACGCGGTCGCAAAGAACAACAGATGCATTAGTTTTTTCAAAAATAGACGTCGATCGATCGGCACCCCCTCCCCCGTCGAATCACCGAACCGCCTGGGTCAAGGAGTCGTTAGCGATAGGCGCGCTATTCTCTATCTCTTATCAACGTCGTCTCTTCCATATGGCTACGTGCGAACTTGCATTCGTCTCTTTTGCGTCTTCCTCGCTTTGTTTACACCTCGTGCTTATCCCGGCGATGCCGGGGCAGATCGAGCCGAGTACATAGCCGTGTGCGTCTGTACACGTATACAATCTACGCTGATAAGGAGGCTCTCCTTATAAACTCTAGTCGCACTCGTGGGTGTAGTCAGTCGATCTATAGTGCTCAACAAGGATACAGACGTATATTGTTTGGCGCGCTCGAGCGAGCTATCGAGAGGGCATGAGTGAATTCGTCGTGTAAAATCACCCCTCTTAGATCATAAAAAAAATGACTTTGGGTAGGTTATAAATTTTTCAAATAGACTGACCTGGAAATGAGCGGATAAAATTTACGACGTTTATCCGTCTAATCAGCCGAAATTGCATATACAGCGCGTGTGCTCTATATGGTAATCGTGTTACAAGTCTGTATTTCGGAAACAATTGCACGCTTCAACAGTCTACGTGCAAGACTCTCTGTCGTTCTCTCGCTCGTATTTATTTTTCTTTTTACTCTTCTTTTTTTTTATGATGTACACTCAACGATTGCTTTGCTCCGCACTTGTGATTGTTTTACATCTTCACTTTGCTTCGAAACTCTACGTTTTCCTGTCGTTTGGTTTTTCTAACTTGTTTTTTTACTTTTTTTTTTAAAAGCTATACGATTTGTTTATCGATGTCGTGAAATGCTAAGTAGACACACACTATATACAAAGTTATTTCGAAGACGAAGCTTAAAAGGACGTTGTGCATAATTATTCTAATAATACGTGATGATTTTGCTTTTACTTGTAAGACGCAAGAGAAAAAGAAAAAAATTTCCACGAGCGAGTAACTGGATTTTCGTGTTTTCCTTTTTGTTTCAGTTCTATGCAGCGACCGCGTGAGCCAAATGACCAAGACTTATAATGATATCGAAGCAGTGACAAGGCTTCTGGAGGAGGTAAGAAACGATTTTTATGACTTTTAACTCGGCTTTTTTTTCTCCGCCGCGAACGTTAAAAAGGTTACGCGTTCGACGATTTAACGACCGATTCGCCACTTCTCGTAAATCTTTCGAGTCTCGTAAATTTAAAAAATAGGCCGCAAATTTCGAGCAACCACGAGACCATAAAAATAAATTTTACCAAACAAATTAAAGAAAAAAAAGAAGTGTATCGGTATTAAAATAATTAACGATAAACCGATTGTAACTCGACAGAAAGAGAAGGACTTGGAGCTAACCGCGCGCATCGGCAAGGAATTGCTGTCGCACAACCAGAAGCTCGAGACAACGGTGCAAGAGTTGGAGAACGAGCTTAAGGCGGCGAACGAGAAGATAACTCAGCTGGTTTACGAGGTCGGCAAAAAGAGCGAGCTCATCCAGGTGCTGACGAACGATGTCGACGAGTCGGGCGACTCGGAGGCCGGCACGCCGACCGGCTTCCGCGGTCTCAATCTCGACGTCATGCAGCGCAAGATCAGCAACCTCGAGGACGAGAACAAACAGCTGCGCGGCGAATTCGCCAAGCTCGTTCACGAGGCCGACGATTGCGAGGAGCAAGAGGCTCGGCTGCTGAAGGACGTTGCTAATCAGCTGGGTGAGTGCGCCGACTTTCCCTATACCTTCTCGCGCGTATATATATCTGAAAAGCCAGCTAAACATCTGACTTTGGTTTTTCCCATCCTCAACAGCAAACGCCAACATGGAGGTGGACGGTATCGGGCTCGAGCTCGAGCGGCAGAGGGAGGAGAACAAGCTGCAGCACGAGCAGATAGTCAGCCTGACGGCGAAGCTCGCCGAGACGGAGCTGAGATTGGCCCAGCTGATGGCCGAGCACGACGAGGTCGGCGCGACCCTCGTCATCACCAAAGAGAACCAGAACGCCCTGGCCGACGAGCTGGCCAAGTTCAAGGAGCAGTACGCGGAGGTCGTCAATATGCTCGCCGAGACGCAGGAGCAGCTGAGGAAGCAGCGCAAGCGAGCGATGCCCGTAGCCCGGGGCGGAGCCCTCTTCCCCTCGCTCGTCGCCGCGCCCCAGCCCGACTCCATCGCCATGGAATTGGAGTGCTCGCTCTACTCCGAGTCGAGCCTCGATTCTGGCATCAGCGCTGACAGATTGTAAGGAATAGCCTCTTTCTCTCTAAAACTGTTATGCCTCGAATGGCCCTTGGACAGTGACTAAACGAGCCGTTTGCTTTGCAGGCCAACGTACAAAAAAGTGTTCGAGACCGTGAGAAGTGCTTCGCGAGGCTCGGGACACGCGAGCAGCGACGGCCATCAGTTCCCGCGTCTAGGCTCAATGACGACGTCAACCCTATCGAGTAGTTCCTCGGGCCCGCGCATGAGCACGATATTACAAGCTCGCAGCAAGCACGGGGCCTCGACGTTGAATAGCCTAGACTCCACTGGACAGAGCGACACCGAGAGCTCGCTACTGACTGACACCGAAGATTACCCGTGAGTATAGACCTCTGGTCTTCTTTTGTTTTCCATAAACAATGGCAAAAGACTAGAGTTGTAAGAGTGACTCGCGTTGTTTCAGTGGGCCCCAACAGGCAGGTATTCCGGGCGCGCCCGGTGCCGCGGATCTCGAGGCGGCGCTGCGTCGGTTAACGCCTGCCGAAGTGACGGCCCGTCGCGCCTGTCTCAGCAGCGGCACCGGCTACAGTTACGATTACGATGGCACTAACCAATCACCTCCTGGTTACGTGCCGTTCGGTTGTCGCACGCCCGACAGCATCATGTCAACCGGCAGCAGCGGTAATCTCAGCGGTTTTAGCGGCAACAGCTCGGCTAGCTGGCGATTACCCGAGAAACTGCAGATCGTCAAGCCGATCGAGGGCTCGCAGACGCTCCACCATTGGTCGCAGCTCGCTACCCCGACGTTAGGTAAGATACTGGATTGACTTTGATGATTTTTAGTAAGGTATGAAAGTGAAAACGAAAATTCTATTTTCGATCTATTTTACAGGCGGCTTATTGGAGGACAGGCCAGGTGTGAGAACTCGCGGCGGCAGGAATCTTGAAGATCTTGGACTCGTGACGTTCAACCTGACCGATGTAGAGGAGGACGAGGAATATGCAAATCCAGGCAAGCTCTTCCAGGACACAGGCTCGGTTTACACATACACCAACAGTACAGTGATGCACCCAGACGACCACACGATTCTCACTAGCAGCGTCGTATCGAGCCGTGTTCCTAGTCAGCCCAACAGTAATCTCAACTCTGGTATGAACACTCCGCGTACTCTTAGTCGACGCAACTCGACATCAACCTTCTCCACAACCGTCGGCCTGGCTAAGATGCTCAACGAACGCGGAATCAAAGCAGTTACACCTTCGTGCGCAGCCACACCCAACACCGAGAAGAACTTCACGCCAACGATGACCCCGTGTAACAGTCCCGATATCAGTCCATCGCACTCGAGGCCATCATCGCCAACAGCTGGTAGCTCGATGGGCTTTGGCTACCTTGCCAGCGGCACCGAGATGCTCAAGCGCACCTTCACTGGTGAAACTCCGAAGCGTACGCCGCAAAAATTGCTGCCAAGGAAGAACCGGCGCGATACGTTTAAGAACAGCGGTAAGCGAGCCCAGCTCGAAGGCGACGCGCAGTTTGCCGAGAGGCTCGAGCGCATCGGCTTTGACAGTATTATGGCCCCAGGCACGGGCATTTCTCAGCTGACGATGCCGGGAGCGCTCTATACCCGCCGTGAGAGTCCAATGGCTCAGCTGACTTTCCTCAAGGGCTCCTTGTCGTCGGAGAAGCTCGACTCCGAGGCGGACTCGTCTTCGGGCTCGAGCAGCCCGAGCGACGACTCGCGCTTTGCTGCTTCCTTCGCCACCGGCAGGGACGAACAGTCGAGAGCAACGGATACGTCAAACGATTATTTGACCACGCGAAGGTTATCCGCTCGCCATAGGCGTAATGGCCCGAGGACTCCAAGGCCCGATCTTGGCAAAGTGAAGACGTCTGCGGTACCACCGGTAACTTCCGAGTCGTCGGCGCAGTCAGCATTGGGCACTATTAGTTCACTTCTGTTTGGGAGAAAAGGCGGCTTCGTGTAAAGCCGATGCGGAAGATTTGAGGAACCCTGATTGCGAGGTTTTAATTGTTAAGCAAGGATTGAAAACAGTCGAATCGGCAAAGATTTTAATTTTTTTGCGAGTAAATGAGCAAGTTTAATACAACAACTGCCGTTTTTTGCTATATAATTTATGTGTATATGTTAATGATTATATAATATTGATATTATTATATACATACGAAATATTCTCGCGATACTTTTGTTACACTGAAAGCAATTACTAGCGGCATCCGCTATTATTCAAATACAACAGATATTTGTGACGATTAATTTTATATAAAAAAAATGTAATTTATTAGATGAAAATATTGAAGATATTAGGTTTTAGCGTTGTAATTGAAAAAGTATTTTTATATTTAATTTATTTCAGTGTAACAAGTATACCACGAATAATTATACATTTTTCTATCACGTAGATCTCCACTGTTTTCAATCTTGACTCTGTATCAGGGTTTCAATCATCCTAAACTTCTAGAAATCAGATAGTTTCACATTAAAATAAAGAAATTTAAAAAATTATTAAAAATAAAAAGAAGAGAAGAATCCTTCGTTACGTTCCTCCTCGTGACGTTCATTCGTCAGAGAATATTTTAGAGGGATCATTACTTTTGAGTTTATAAAGCAAATTTTCTTCTTTATTTAGAGAATACGAGAGTTTGAGTATAGACTGTGAAAGCTTTTTTCAGCACGTAAGAATAGAAATACTGAAGTTACTTTTTTCAGTCACAATATTAATTAAAAGCATTTTATGTACTTGAACGTGTTTATGTTAGGTGCGATAAATTTTGTGAAATATATAAAAGCTTCCAGAAGCGCTTAGTTATAATTTTTTAGGCAAAAATAATTTTTTTTTCGAAAATTCGCTAGTTTTTGATGTTTATTTTTATAACAAAAAATACGAACGTTCACGAATGGATAATATATCACTCAATATTCATAAAATAAAATTTAATAAATTATCTCAAAAGCGCTACAACTATTTTCCACATCCGTAAAAATAATTAAAATGAAAAGAAAATTGAATTTTTTTTATTTTTGTTTTACAGTTTGCCTTGCATAGAAGACGAAAAAGAAACGAATGGCATCCGTAACCATAAAAACGTAATGATTATAACACGGTATAATGAAGCGAAACGAGCTGTGTCGAATGGTGATTTAATTTCACCTTCAGCGGAGGCCTTTTTAAAGCTTAAGATTGCGACTGACGAAGTCGACGAAAAACGTTTGCGTGAGTGTGGCAAAAGCGAGCATTTTGTGAACTTATCAATGGTGCATTAAGGCTAGTTAAGAGAAAGAAAGATGTATTTTCGAGGCGCAATCTGAATTTTGTATGTACAAGAGTGACGCAGTACTCTTTAGGTTTTTGTGTTTGTACAGAAAAACCCCGTATCACGTAGACGAAGTACAATCGTGAAAGCAGAATCGTAGTGATTATTTATTTATGCGTCGAGGAAGATATTTGCCGAAAGTGAATCGCGTCTTGCGAAATTTAAACAGGAAAACGAACTTTGCGCACCTTGCAGTAGTTTTGAATAATATTGTCAATGAACGAAATTCCTTGCACAAAACTAACGGCGAAAATTAATGTACTACCGAAATGAAATCAAAGCAATTAGAGAAATATTTTTTTGTTGTTGTTGCGATAATCACGGGTAATTTAGTGCCAATTATTCGTTGTTAATTTAAGCCGGCGAATGACAGGAACTTGATCAAATTTCGTCTGGTATTTGATTGAAGTATTTTTTATTGTTATTCGCTTCGATTATGGCGCACCGCCGCGCTCGCATTCTCCGCATTTGTTATTGCCGATCTTTGCAATAAGAAGATCGAGCATTTAGCAAAGTCGTTGATCGTCCGCAGCGGTGAGATGATTACTTGTAAATAATTTTAATGTAAAAGACTCTGACGGTTACTTGGCAATGAGAGATTGGGTTTGTTCTGGGAGAACGACCATGTCATACGATCAATGTCGTTTCTTGTTTTTCGAAACTACTGACGCTGTGAATTTCTATCCTGCAAGGGTTTAAGTACTAGACAACCGTGTTAACCGATCAAAATGTCTTGTGTATATAAATATTATAGAAATATTTAAAAATTGTATAAATAAATTTAAGTTAATTGAAAATTAACACTCGTTTGTTTTTCATTTAAAAAAAACTTCTTTAATTAATTACATAATTTTTAAGACAAGAAACGCATACGTTTTAATACCTTTTCTCTCAGCTACGTTTCTTACAACCTAATATCTCATATTGCGATATAACATTACAAAATCATAAAATAAGTGCTTAGGATAAATCGATTCCCGCGTAAAATACAAAGTCCCGCGAACCTCAAGGCCCGCGCCTTGAGGTCAGCCAATGACCTTTAATCCGGCCAAGCGATATACTTGTTTTTCCGCAAACGATCGGATAATTTGCAAACTCATTAAAAACGTCTCGTAATCGCATCTGCCTCGCTTTTCGTTCGCATTACGATCGTTGAAAATCTAAATATAAAGCCAACGCTCATCTTCTCAATTTCCTAATTATTTCAAACGAAAACAAGAGGAACTTTAAATTAAAAAAAAGTTATAAAAAAAAAGTTATGAAAACGAACGAAAAGGCACATTCGGAAAATCAGGTTGCAGTTTCGTCAACGACCGACCATTCGGGCCACTGTTGAATCTGCTCGAAGACGAGGTCACCAGGATTGACGGTAGGCCGCACCTGTCGCGCCCCAATGACCTTGACGTTCTGCCGGAGATATCCGCGATTCTTGCCGCAGATTATAAGATCGTGGGCGGCCTTAAGGCTCTTCTGGCTCGCCTCTTTCAGCATCGTTATCTCGTGGGTCGAGTTGCGAAAGGTGTCTAAAAAGAAATATGCCTAAGCTTTAGCATCCGTCCTTACCGATTCCCGAAACCAGTACATCAGTTAGAAAAACAAAAACGATCGAATCGTCGAGTTTCGCTTACTGTGATAATAGCCGATGAAGGCGATGGATATCGACTTTCGATTGTAGAGGTGAGTATGAGCTCCCTCCATGAACCATCCGGTGCCCTCGTACACGCTACCGTCGCCGCCCACGAGAAACCTGAAAGTACAATTCCAATTATCGACAAGAAAATGTTTGTTAAACGTTTAGTAATTATGAAACGCACGAGTCTCCGATATCGTTCCAGTGCAGATCGTCCATGCGCGCGTCCTGAATGGCGCCGATGATTTTCGCGCACTCGCTAAAGTTGCTGCAGTCGGGCGTGCGCGTCTGGTGGATGACGACGTAGGGGATCGGCGTGACCAGGTAGTTGGTCGCCTTGTAACGACGCGCCCCCCATTTCTCCTTCTCGATCACGTTCGGACAACCGTCGAGATCTGCAAACCCGTAGACGCTGTATAAGATGAAAAAGATATTTGTGCTTTATGTATATGAAAAATGAGCTTACCGGCATTCGCGAGTACGAGGATGCAGAAGCAAACGATCACGCGCAGGAGTGGCTCAACGTGTTCACCAGCCATCGCATCAGATGCAAAAATCTGGAGATGCTGTTTAATCAAACTGTTCGATGTCACACGGACGCAAGCCGCCGCCGATCGGCATGTGGAACTGGTCAAGCCAGTATACCGGCGCTTGGCGCGCATTATCTCTCTTTGTCTCTTCGCGTTCGCGAGGAAAGAAGAGCAAAATAAAATGGCCAATCATCTCCTGGACAGGAAAATCGCGTTTATTATGCTCACAGCCATCTTGATGGAAGAGGAAAAAAATTACGCGCTATTGATATAACGATGATTCGCGAGGATTGTTGCGTACACGCAGATGCATCAAAATTTAATTATCATCTTTTATTCTGCCTTTCTCGCGTACGGTACTTTTTAATTTTTTTTATATAAAAATTAAAATTTGAAGTATGAAAATTATATTTTAAAATATTTTATGCATCTTTTTTTTTTCTTTGCAAAAATTTAATTGCAAAGATTTCACTGTTATGCACAGTCGGTAAATCAGACGATTAATCCGCCGGCATGTTTCGCTCTTCTATCCCTGCGCTTTATGGCGCTTGACAACTTAGCAATATTTCGTGCCGCAACTGGAGTCGAATAATAAAGCGAATTTGGTGTTAATAACCAAGCCAAAATGGTAAGCATATTAAAAATCAAAAGAACACATACCACTTATTTGTTTAATAATTCAAATCTCCTGAATAACATTGTATTTTGAGTACTTTGTTGGTATAACGAAAAGTATAGGTTATAGGGTTTAAAACCATTTGTATGACACTGCATATTTCGGTAAATTTGTACTTTACTGCTATTCAATTTAAAAAAATTCATATTTGTTTAATTCTTTTAATTCAAACTCATTTTACGTT
Organism: Anagyrus pseudococci; assembly: GCA_030522585.1. Taxonomy (NCBI): domain Eukaryota; kingdom Metazoa; phylum Arthropoda; class Insecta; order Hymenoptera; family Encyrtidae; genus Anagyrus; species Anagyrus pseudococci. The sequence goes on along the minus strand of JAPYYQ010000142.1, from coordinate 83,275 downwards.
TAAATTTATCAAATGTTTCATAAGTACATCATTTTTATGTGAGAGTACTAGTGCTTGTTGACAAGGCTCAAAATTTTACATTTGTAATATTGAATCTTATGTATTTCCAGAGTATCTTATCTTACAATGGTGCTGCTATGATAGCAATGAAGGGGAAGAACTGCGTTGCAATAGCAGCAGATCGCAGATTTGGTGTCCAAGCACAAACGATATCGTGCAACTATCAAAAGGTTTATGAAATGGGACCACACTTATTCCTTGGATTACCTGGATTGGCTACCGATGCTACAACTGTTATGGAAAGATTGCGCTTCAGACTGAATCTTTATGAACTTAGGGAAAACAGGAAAATTCATCCTAAAACTTTCAGCAGCATGATTTCAAATCTTTTATACGAAAGGAGATTTGGACCGTATTTTATTGAACCAGTGGTGGCTGGATTGAATCCTGAAACTTTTGAACCATATATCTGCAATATGGATCTATTAGGCTGCCTTAATGAACCAGAAGATTTTGTTGTTGGTGGTACCTGTACAGAACAGTTGTACGGTATGTGTGAAGCATTGTACGAGCCTGATATGGAGCCAGATGAACTCTTTGAAACTATAAGTCAAGCTCTGGTTAATGCCTGCGACAGAGATGCTATTTCTGGTTGGGGTGCTATAGTTCACATAATGTAAGTATAAATTTTGTAATAGAATTTTTAATAATATCGTTGAGATATCAATTTTATTGTTTTTTATTATTTTCAGTGAGAAAGATAAAATTACCACAAAAACAATTAAAACTCGTATGGACTAAACGTTATTGTGGAAAATACGCATTAATTACATTGCCTGTACTAGCCAAGCTGTTCATTTTTTTAAAAAATAAATATTTTATGGCATTTTGTACATCTTGAAAGTGATTAATTTTAACTATCCAAAAATAATTGTATTATCATAATTCTTACATTTACATAAAACACTTTGTTTTCATAATAAATCTTATTTGTTACTTTTTTCTTCTTATCAACAACCTCAAGCATTCATTCTCATTTGAAACTTGAAACTATTCAAAATTTTGATTTTGCAATTATAAAATTTACACAAAACGATCATAAAGTCTCGAAAAAAAAGGCCACGCAAAGCTCTCGCAGCAAAATTAATTCGTCGCTCGAATTTATCGATCCCCGATGGAAATATAACAATCGTGTCGGGGCGCGCACATTCTCCCTCTGACAATTGCGAAAAGAGCCGCAAGCTCGATCGAGTCACCGTTATAGAGAAAAAGCTTGTCGACGCCTACACCTAACACACACACCCACGAAGCAGTACAGCTACATTCTCCACACACCCCTGATATGCGCAAGTGTTGAGCGGGGGTGGTTGGATATGACCGGGCGCGCATGTGCCCTCGTTTGCTAGAGAGCTGCTGGCTTACACAGAGAGACAGAGAGAGAGAGAGGGTAGAACGTACATATACATAGGGGTAGGATGGGGTATGACGCGCGTCATCACACACGGGGGTCAGGGCTCTGTTTCCTCGAGGCGCCGGCGGGGGAGGCGCAGTAGCAGTGTAGCAGTAGACACAGCCAGGCATAGCTCCGGTCTCTCTGTAGGCTGATAATAATAGCAGACGAGGTCAACAAGCCTACCCTGCCTCTCTCTCTCTCGGCAGCCTCCGGCTCGACGACTCTTCTCCCTCCTGCTGCTGCAATCATCCCCTATCTCGGATCTTCGGAAGCTCGCTCTCGAGGGTGTCGTGTTGTTGCATATCCAGCCGTCTAATCGCTCTCTTTCTCTTGCGAGGAAGAGGGACACGACGGCAAACGATTAGCCGACGATTCCGCCGCCCGGCAGCACGGAGAGCTCCTCAGCCCATCCGAGATAATGATCCGGTGCTTTAATCATCCAGCCGGGCGTGCTGCCGAGGAGAAGGGCATGCCGACTATTTTCGCCGAGGCGCTATCCTATTGTGAGTCTCTTATTCTGCATTACAACTAAGCCTTTTATTTTTTTTTCGCGACTACACCCCCTCTCTACCCCATACGCGTTATTATATTGTTCTCAAACATTGTTGAATTAGGCTGCATGTATACACGCACATACCTCCCCCCCCCCCCCGGCGACCATTAAAATTCGAAGGAGGATATTCGTTTCAGGATCCAGCGAGACATGTGGACAATTGCGCGAAGCCATCGGAAGGCAAGCTACGACACCAATCCCTAGTAACATCAGCCCGAGAGGAGAAGGTGGAGGAGCAGATCAGCGGCAGCGGCTAATAGAGCCAATAACCGCTCTAGCGCGGGCTTCGTCCTCTTTGCGCCGGGGGTACGGGGGAGGCGATGAGGTCGAACGTCAGCCGGAGCATCAGCAGCGACAGCTGCCCAACGGAGGACCTGGCCAACGAGCGGCCTTGGGCTATGAGCTACACCCACCCTCTGTACTCCCTCCCGCCCGCCCGTCGTCGATTAGAGAGATCGTAACACGTGTGGAGCTTTATGCGCTATAGACCAGCGGCTAGGGTAGAGTAGCAAATACACATAAAAGGAAACGGCAAAAGTCGGCCCTGTTGATTAAACGCGTCAAGGGAATAAGGCGTTTTCTCCTCATTCGCCGCGGACAATTCGAAAGCTCTCGGATGCGCTCTCTTTGCACATGCGATCTGTCAAGCAGCATTATCGGCTCTCGACGAACGAACGCGTGCATATCGCGTTTGTCATTGATAATGAACGATAATAAATAAGTCCATTGCCTAGCACTTTCGTCTCTACACCTGCAAACGCGTGGAAAAGAAAGGCGTCAAAGGAAAGGAGCGAAAATGAGCCATGCCCAGCAGCACGTGCTCGCGAGCGCGATCGTCCTCGCTCTGCTGGTCGTCCTCGGCATCCACCTTTTCCTCTTCCCCATGTACGTGGCCAGCCCAGCCCAGCGGCGCGTCAAGCTGGCCGTTTACGAGCAGGCCCTCTGCCACGACGCCTACACCCGGCCAGGGATCAAGTCGATCGGCCCGGCCGGCGGCAGCATCTGCCCCAGGTACGGCATCATCAGCGTCGTACAAGGCGGCAGACTCGGCAATCAGATCTGGGAGTACGCATCGGTCTGGGCGACCGCCAGGTGAGAATTAAACGAGCGCGAGAGATGTGTGTTTGGTACTACATGGGCTGCTTTGCAGGAGGACAGGGCTCGAGCCTTACATGCCGAGGTGCGTACTCAAGACCCTGGAGGAGTACTTTGACAATCTGAGCGTGCCGGGGCTGAGCAGCATCGGGCCGTGCATCATCGACGTCGGGCAAATCGTTAACTCGTTGGCCGAGTGGAACAGTACCGAGCAGAACATCATCATCCCAAAGTGAGCGAGCATAAATCTGCAATGAAATCAAAGCATATATATATATGTGTCGGTATAAAAAATCGATCATTATTATCGGACAGGTACGCGACCTACTGGTCGCTGATACTCGTCTGGCTGGAGGATCTCCGGCGCGAGTTCGCGTTCAAGCGCAGCATCCAGAGGCACGCCGAGCAAGTGCTGCGCAACGCCCGCGCCCGTCGCAACCTCACCGAGGCCCCGGTCTACGTCGGCGTGCACGTCCGGCGGACGGACTACATCGACTACCTCTGGCAGAGGCACAAGATACGCCCTGCCCCGGCCGACTACTACCTCAACGCCATGGCCTACTTCGGCAGCAAGTACAGGAACGTCGTGTTCCTCGTCGTCAGCGACAACATCGCCTGGTGCCGCTACAACCTCGTCGATCCGCGCCGGATGATCGACTTCGTGTCGAGCAGCGACGCCAAGGGCCCGGGCAAGGACCTCGCCGTCCTCGCCTCCTGCAATCACACCGTCATCGACTACGGCTCCTTCGGCTCGTTCGGCGCTCTCCTCGCCGGCGGCGAGACCATCGCCTACAACGTCTCCAATCACATTACCACGGACATCGCCGGATTTCTCTCCAATTGGAAAATCATGAGCTAAGCTCCAACTCTCTTTATCTCTCTCTCTCTCTCTGTCTGTTATACATATAATATCTATATATCGTTGCCAATGAGAGAGCTATTAGTCTGAGAGTCTACCTTTATCTCGATATATTATGACCTAGCTCTGTATATTGATTTGCCTATATGTATACACAGACACACGTACACCTTTTTACTGGGTGGCCGAAATATATGTATATATATATATATTTTTTTGTTTCGGCGAATGTATACGCGCGATGTGGTAAAAATTATAATAAGGCGATTACCGATAAATTTTACTGGTAAACGCTGTATATATATTTATGGGGTATAGGCTCTTGTTGACAGAGGGAAACATTTATTTTTCGCTGTATGTTTATTATACAAGTACTCTTCTAAAGTTTTACGCGATTATTGTCGGAGGCTATAAGTGATTTGATATTTATAAACGAGTTTTTTTTTCAAATGTAAACGAAATATCGTTGAAATATATTTGTCGGCCATTCTGAAGAAAGAAAAAAAATACGTAAACGTCGACGGGTGCAATAATCAAACTCTAATGCAATCATGTCATGGCATTTTATATAAGATTACAATGATACGAGATGTTGAAATAAGATTGTTACTACGTTAGTACGAAGATCATTATTTCGCACCTATACAAAGATAAAAGTAGTAGTCGTGATAAACGAGAAAGCTCTATAGAACGAGCGCGTGGACCTTTAGTCCCCCTGAACGGTTATTCTATTCGATTAAATCTACATTGTAAAATCTATCTATTTTTTTACACGACCTGAGCGGCTATAGGCGACTTCGTTCAGTTTTTGAACGGGCAAAATGAAGAGAGAAGGAACAAAAAAAAATGAAGATAATATATTGAGACGGAAATTAAGAAGCTAGAAAACGAAAAAAATGTTGTTCTGTTTACGAAGTTTACGAAGATAAAATATTATTATAACAATCTGTCCTCTTATTGAGACTTTCGCAATGTACAATGGTTTTTCTGTGATTTTTTCTCGTTGTGCCAAAAATCATGATAAAAATCCTTTATTCGACGCAAATCAACTTATATTAAACGTACGTGGTTTATAGAATTCAAAAGCTAGTTTAGTGTTACTTGTTTGCTACAAAATTTTATAAATATAAATGTGTAAAATATGATGTGCAACAAATCGTATGTCCAGACAGCAGCGCTATCCTAATATCTATTTCCAACGACATCTTCTATTGAATTAATATTCAAGCATACTAGACGTTATCGAAGTGGTCTAAAATATTTTTTATAACAAACTTTTGACGACGTTTTTCTATGATGAGTTTGAAATTTGTTAACAGAGCTAAACTGCAAAATTCTAAAACGTTAAAAACTTATCAAAGTACAAAAAAAAAGATGAATATGTAAAATAGTTAAAACGTAGATAATTCTTGTTTGACAATAAAAAAAACTTTTGGATATTAAATACGTCAACCACATTACAAAGCTTAATTAATAAAATTTCACTTTTATTACGATCCATCGATTTAAGCTCTACTTTCGGGTTGATCTAAAAAAAAAAGTAGATGAAGTACTCTAAAACAGTTTTTCATTAGTATCCAGCAAGATAATTTACAAAAAGATCTTTTAGAGTTGAAGTTGCTGTCTGAGATATATCCAGCTCTCTTTTCAAAAGCAAAAAAGTACCATATTTATACAATTTGATAAATTTTATAATCATGTGAAGCGTGTATGCACGATATTTTCATTACTACAAAGAAAAGCACAGCAAATGCGTATAATGTAAATGTACAACTATGAAGTATATATGTACTGTGATCGAAGAGAAAAAGCAAGATATTTATTAATAACTGCACTTTGTCCCTCTATTAATTTCATATGTTAAATAGGACATGTTTAGCAAAAAAAAATGTATATTCAAAAAATATTTACATCTGTTAGTGCCAATTTAGCCTCCTTTAAAAAAGAAAGTATAATCACATGCAGAAGACTATTTAATATTGAAGTACTAATACTGCAGTCTATTGCAAATGTATATTCACTGTGATATTAAATGTTGAAATAAATGTATTGTAAAACTTATGTATGTTTAACATATACAATAAAGTCATTATTTCATTGAAAATATTGTTTTTTCCCCAAGTTTGTGAAAAGTAAAAGTAATTTAATGAATATTTGGGTAATGGAGAAATTAAAAATTATAGACTTGAAAATACTGATATTTTATTATTGCATAACTTTATACAAGTTATATATAAATATGTATATAAAATTTTAACATGTATATAAAAAGCATTGCACTGCATTGCTTACAACTAATTTAATTTCGGAATTTCAAATTCATTTCCATAAGTTAACATTAATATTCTTTTTAAAGTTTCAACAACGTCATTAACTTCACGACACGGCAGTGGCACGTATTTCAATAATGTATTTATCATTTTAGCCAAATCATCCAGTAAATAAGGCTTGTTTTCTACGTTACTCTGAGTTGCATATTCAAAATACAGATCAAATTTTTGAAGAGCTCTTTTAACTTCATTTAAGTTTTCTTTGCTGGACAGTAACTCCTAAAATTAAAATTTATTTTCGTCATTCTTATAATCTTAATTATTGTTATGTTAATAATAATTGATACTTACATTAAAAGTTAATATATTTTTATACATTGGCCAATCTTCTTTGCATGCTATACATTTGCAATCAAAGTAAAATTGTTTAAATTTGGTTTTTCTTTGGGATTTATTCATAACAGCATAGTGAATTCCATAGTTATCATAAATCTAGATATAAAGAAAAAATCTTTAAAAGTTATGATAAAAATTGTTACTTTTTTAAAAATATGTTTACCTGTGCTCCTTTTTCAATAGGAAGAATAGCAAAACTTAACATGTAATCTTTTGTAGAAATTCTAGATACATTTGGTTCACAACTGTGATTAATAAGACTACAAAAAGGCAAAGCTTCTGCTCCTATACTTATACATTCTAAATTTCGATCTTCTTCAAACTAAAATGGGAAAAAAATATTTGTAGTTTTGTTAAATAAAACGACATAGATATATGAAAATAAAATAATAAAACTATACACTGTGAACATTGCTAGGAATAATTTGCATGTGACGAAGCATCAATCCTCCAATAAATACAGCAGCTTCATTTTCAGCTATTTTATTTACAGTAGTACTGAGTTTTTCTCCAAATAGAGTTGTTTTACTACATAGATAATACAGTATGATAGCAGCTTTTAATGCTCTTTCAAAAAGATCAGCTATAGAACGTTTTTCTGCATTAGTTACAAGACTGTATAAGGCACAATATTTATCACTGTGATAGATTCCATCATTGGAAAACCCTTTCTTGTAAGGATCTAAAAGCATTAATGTTTTGATTAGTATAATTGTATTTTAACAAATTATTATCAAAATGAACATTATTTACCTTTACAATCATCAACTTTTTCAACAATACTTCTTAATTCTTCTACATTTCCTGCTTCTCTTAGAGCTAATATTGCAAGTCTCATACTAAATAAGTCCATGGTGGTACATTCTAAATCTAGTAAGTAGCCAAGCACAGAACATTCTATGTCATGATACTGTTTCCAAGCATCATATTTGCACTTTTCAGAACAATACATGGCATTAATACAAAATTCACATGAAATCATAGCCCAGTGTACTTGCAAACACTGGGAACAGTGAGTATAAATCTCATCCGCAGATAGTATAGTTGCATAAGGTTTTTCCATTATCAAAACCTCTCCTGGGTCAACTCTGCGTGTAGTAACAATATGTCTTCCATACTCTTCATTATAATTAATAGCTATTGCTTCTGAGGCACATGGTATTTTTGGATCACAGATAATCATTGGTAAATCTTTAGTTCTTCTAATATTTGGCATTTTTATGCTATTGGCATTTTTAACATTTCTTAGTTTATCTTCAAACTTTTGTTTATCATCATTGCATATATTAATATTTTGTAGCCAGTCAACTGCTTCATCAACTACTTTTATTGCATCAACTCTTTGTAATATATTTAAACATTCAATTTTTCTGCACAAAAGTTTGCCTTTCAAATGATTTGGATAATTTAATTTTAAAGCTCTGTCTATATCTTCCACACACTCTTCGTACTTGTGCAATTGTATTAAAACAGCTGATCTGTTAGCATAAGCTAAAGAGAGTTCTTTTGAATCATTTGGAGCAATTGCAATACTTTTTGAGTAAAGTGTCCATGCTTTAATGAGTTCTTCAACATTGTTCTTACAAGATATAAAAATATTGTTTGCTTCATTTTTTAATTTTACAGATTTTTCAGCATCTTTGGTTTCACATTTAGCTTGTGGAACAGTGCTAAACATATCCATAATATTCAAAGCCAATGCTACTTTTGATTTGTCATTTTTTGTATTTTTAAATTGACATGACAATTCATGGCTTCTGTTTGAATCTTTTATTTTACTTAATAGCTTGTGTATAATGCCATCCATTTCTATCAGTCTTTTATTTTTAGTGAAATTCAATTATTAATTGCCTCAATTGCTTAATTGCCCATCAAAGTACCTGAAAGATTGTAACCTGAAATATTATAAAAACATAAAGAGTAAATATATTAAAATTTGCATTTAATATCTTAATAATTTCGCGCGTTAGATAATACTTAAAAATACATTCAACAAAAAGAACGCACAACTATTTCGGTACGTTTGCTTACCTTATCAAAATTTATATTTAGCGTCTCTAAATTTGGCCAAGCTACCGAATGGCTTAATTAACAGCAGGAGCAGGGTCTTCTCAATTGCCTCAACCATATCACGGGTGCCTTGCTGTCAGAGCGCAGGCACAGAGAAACTCCTTACGCAAGTGCCATATATCAATCAAAGCGGCGGAATAAATCGTGTTCGGAAGGTTCAAAGTTAAAAATAGCCCGTAGGGTGTACACACTTTGCTTCTCCCCCCCCGCCGCGGGCATTCTCGAATAACCACATGTATACATATATATATACACAACGCATTGAGTCGGAAAATTCAAAATCCCGCGAAGAAATTTAACTGCCGCGACATCTGGCGACCTTTTACACGTGCGTAGGTTATTAGCATTTGCCGCCATGTTTGTCCGTTTTCAGAATCGTGTTTCGTTTCTACGTAACTCTCGTATATTTGGTGCAAGAAACAGGAGAGAAAAAATAAAAAGTATACAGCTGTAAGAAAATAAGTTATCGTCGTGACATCGACGTGCTGATTCTGCTTAGCTTTGTTAAACGTCAATTTAACAAAGTTTAAGCGCTGGAAAACTTTGTTGCGCCGTTGCGTATCTGATCAATATTCTGAGTTTTTCCTTTCCAACCTCGGTCATTGCCGCGCTCGACACGCTCGAACTTGTTTTTTTACGGAAGAGGAAGAGGAATTGCGTGCAACGCCACATAAGTAACTTGCTGAATGTGCAGCAACCGAGGTAAATTAGCTATTTTCTACTTTATTGGATTATTACGAAGTTCTAATGTCGTCAAAATGTGAGGTTACGAGAATGGCTGGCTTTTAGCTGTCAACTCAAACTTAATCGTAATTTGGAAGCATTAATCCTCGTCTGTATATTGTTTAGTGCGGGGATCGTTGTTGTGCCGTTCTGTCAGCGCTAATTTACGATGAAGACGCGAAAGAAAGGAAAGGTAATATCAACTAAAGGCAGAAGATCCAGCATATTGGGTCTGAAGAGCCCAGTTCGCAAGAATGTCCGCCGAAATCCACCCAGAAACAATAAAAATAATTTAAGGAACACAAGTGTTGAGTCTTACGAGAGTCCTCTAATGAGTCTTAAATTCAATAAGTATAAAAATTTGCTGTATTTACTGTTATTGTATGAACAATAACTCACTACTATTTATAACTTATTATTTTGTCATTTTCTTGAGTAGTCTTAAAAATGCATCGACATCAAACAAGTCTGAAAATGTAGCGCTGAAAACTGAAGAAGTAGACTTGACAGAATTAAGCATCATGGAATTACCATTAACACCAAAGAACAAAGTTAGTCCTGTAAAAACTGTCAAGAAAGAAGCAACAGCATCTAGAAGTCCAAGAAATTTAGTTTTTAGTCATATAAAAACTGAGGAGATAGTACCAACAGGATCTAAAAGTCAAGGAAATTCAGTTTGTAATCGTGTAAAAAATGAAAAAATTGAAACAGAGACCTCAAGTCAATTAATTGATAAAGAACCACATATTGATGTGATAAACAACAAATCTCAATCTGGCAAGACCCTTAATCGGTTATTATATTTTATATTTACTTATCTTTGTTATGCAATATATTTACATTTTCTTTACCTAATTTATTATTTTTATATTTTAGTAAGAAACGAAAAATAGAGGCTTATATTAACTCTGGAGGAAGAACAAACAGAAAACTTAGGAAAAGTATATTGTCCAGATTTAATGATGATACCCAACCATTAAAAAAAGTAAAAATGGATAGTACTATTGTATTAGATGATGATAGTGAATCTGATGATGAAAGCTGCCCACCACAATTTTTGAAACCATCTGTTGATGATAATATTTTGACAGAAAAAATATTGAATTCTTGTGCTGATCAATTAGATGATTCACATGTAGTGGACTCTAAACCAAGTACTTCTGAGCAATGTGAAGCATCAAAGACAAGCGATGATATTGTTGTTTTAGACAGTGATCTTAATGATTCGTCACTTATGGAAATGGAAGCTTATCATAATGCTTTTAATCAAACAAGTGAAAGTGTTAAATCTCAATTTTTAGATTCTGTAATTGAATTAGATCCTGATGATGAAACACAAGAAGGTAAAGTCAGTTTATAGTAACAAATTTTAATAGAATATCTTGTAATTTTATTATTTTAAAAATATATTTTTATTTGATTATACCTATTATAGAGGAAACAAAAAAATCATTGCCAAGAACATCAGAAGACTGTTTTGTAGTTTGGTCATCTTTACCTCAACCTTGCACGTCAAAAGAGCGATCTGAATCTTTATTGCGACCGTTTTCCGAAATCGATTCAGATCTATTAAAACAAGATAAAATTTTAATAGATACAAAACCTATGTTAACAAATATTACAAGAATGAATAATGAAAACAATAAACCACAACAAAAGTTCAGGAAAACGTTAAAAGTCAATACTAAAGGTATGAAAAAAACACCTCCAAAGTCATTTCTTGATAAAATAAAAATGATGAAGGCAAATTCTTTAATAAAACCAGTTCCGAGTTTCACAAAACAAGTTACAAAAGTAACAAGAGCTAAAAGCAACCAACTAATATTTTTATCCGAATCTCTAACTGAAGAAGCTAAAACTAAAAAGGATTCAAGAAAGGGTAAACTACGTGAAATCATTATTGATGGTAACAATGTTGGTATGGCGTAAGTATTGTTAATATATTATAAACATTAAAATGTTTTTTAATCAAACATCAATTAAAGAATTATTTATTTTTATAATAATAGGTATACAAACAATAGACAATTTTCGGAAAAAGGAATAAAAATGCTCATAGATTACTTTACTAAAAGAGGTCACACTGTTAAAGTTTTCATTCCTCAATACAGAAGAGGACGTAATTATCCTCTCTTAGAAGAATGGTACTCCAAAGGTATTGTTGTTTTCACACCGAGTAGAAAACTTGGAAACAAATCATATACCCCCTATGATGATAGGTAATAAATATTTCTAGTAACTTTGTTTATACAATCATAGAATTAAATATAATTATTTGAGTATACACTCTAATTCATTAATCATTGTATTTTTAAATTGTTTATTCAAAAACAGATATATTTTGGAATATGCCACAACATGTGACGGTATAGTCGTGTCACAAGATCAGTTTAGAGATTTATATGCAGAAAAAATTCAATATAGAAATACTATTGAAAGGAGACTGTTGGTACCTACGTTTGTAGGTGACTATGTGATGTTTCCAGAAGATCCTTTGGGGAGGGATGGACCTAATTTAGCTAATTTTTTGAAGCATTAAGGTTATTTATAAAATCACATTAGTTGATTGTACAAAAATGTGAAAAATTGTTACAAAGTCAACAAGTTTTTAGAGAAAATTTGAAAAGATTTTCTCAAAAATTATATGGCTGTTACGTTTTTAATACGATAACGAGTTTATAACTTCGTTATCAACTCTGTAAATATTTATCATTTTTTAATGTTTTGCAAAGGGTCAAAATAATACAACTATAAGTGCTTATGTTTTGATTAAATAATATAATTTATTAAATTAAATAATTCGATTGTTACTTTACAAAACAATGCATAACAAAATAAATTAATTTCAACTTTCAGTCTTTAATGCCATATGCATTTCAAAAATATAATTTGTTTACAAAAAATTAGACCTATACAAGCTATTGCAAATGAGCTTCAGATACTTATACACAACGTTTTTCTGTCTATTTAAAAAAATTAGTATAAAAATACATATAATAGAGCTATACATGATATGATTTCATGTGGCAGTACAAATATATATATATTTTGAACAATTTTTGTACAATGTATATACAAGAATCCGATGCATAAATAAAGATTCGTTAATCATCACTGTCATCGTAATTCTCTTCTTCTTCCGGCGGATTATCCCAACACGGTTTCCAACACCACTTACGCGATTGCCTAATACATTCCATTTTTTCCGATGCTGTTTCTTTTGCCGCTCGTTGTAGTGGAGTTTGTTCTCCAGGATTAAGTACCGCATTCGATAGAACAGATTCATGTTGAAAAGCAGAGCTTACCGCTAGAAAGACGTATTTAAATTATTTGTAAATAGTTGAAAAATTACTATCAGTTGTAATACATACCTGCTTTAGAAAATAATTTTGATAAAACGTAATGATCGTCTGCAGTCGAAATTGGGTCTGCCTCTTTTGAGGGACCCAACCGGCGACCAATTAAACAGGAAACACGTTCGCCCTCAAACATTGCTGAAATTTCCTCTGACTTGTGTTTTTTATGTTTCTTGTGTTTTTTATGAGATTTCTGGCTTTTTCTATCCCTATCGCTTTTTTGAACAGTATTGTGAGTATCTTGGCTGTTACTTGTGCTAGGCTCTGATAAATTTTTTGGTAATGTATCCACTATTTCCCCTTCTTCTAAAACAGTTTCACTAACTTTTGATATTTCTGGTAAGTTATTGCAATTATTTTTGACCTTCAAATTTTCATCCTCACCACATTTTTTAACTAGATCATTACCATACTCATTTTCTACAAAATCTGTGGTTTCCTGTTTCTCAGATTCTTCACACTTTTTCTCTCTTTCATTTATATTTTCATTTACTCCAACACTTGCACTATTATCTTTGTTAACTGCATAATTATTTTCAGAATCTGTATTACTGATTTCAATGGCAGAATTAGATTGGGCAGTTTGAATATTATTACAGTTATTTTCACCATCAGTTACATTTGAAGCTTGATTATCATTTTTTCCAGAAATCTGATTATTTGACACTTTTTCACCAATTTTTTTACTGAGTGTCGAAGCTAGTCGTTTCATGGCTTCAATTTTACTTTTCGTAAAATTTGGCTGATTAGGTACTAATTTGGACTCTCGAAAAAGACGATCAGATTCAGTTCCCCCGCTAACTGGTTCATTTAAGTTGAATAGTTCGGTCAAGTCTGTGGTATGGAAAAGACGTCGTTGTCGAGGATCGTCCAATACTTTATTGGAAAGAAGTATTTTAAATATTTGTCTGTGATAGATCTGAAAATGTTGAAAGGTATTTTTAAGTAGTTTGTTTTACTATTTTAATATTTTTACCATCATTTATAAAATACCTTTTCTTCAATTGTCCCAGCGGTAATGAGCCTATAAACTGTTACACTTTTATCTTGACCAATTCTCCAAGCTCGTTCTCTAGCTTGGGCATCAGTTGCAGGATTCCAATCTGGATCATAGATTATGACTCTATCTGCTCCAGTTAAATTTACTCCTAAACCTCCAACTCTTGTAGTTAGCAAAAATACGAAATACGATTTATCCTGAAAAATCGGAAATATTAATTATTTTTACGTGATATTTTTATCCATTTCTCTATTTAAGCATACCTTATTAAACCTAGAAATAGTTAATTGTCGTTGACTCATAGGGGTTGTACCATCCATTCTTAAGTATGTATACTTTTCGTTTTGTACTAAACTTTCTAATACCGTCATCATCTGCAAGATAAATACTTTTTAAACCACTCTAAATACTATTGTCATTGTAATTTATGTTAATTTAGATATTTCACATACCTGTCTGCTTTGAGTAAATAATAAAACACGATGCTCTTGTTTTTTCCAGATTTTCAACAAAGAACGGACTACTGTCATTTTACCGGCTCGTTTCCAATGTCCAAACTTATCCATCTCTTTTTCATCAAGTTCAAGATCGGCTTCTTCATCGGACTCCTGCGAGCGAATTAAGGTACGTAATATAATAAATATTAATAAAATCAAAATTTTTAAGATCAATAAATAGTTCATTTCTTACACCGCGATTCTCGGAGAACAAAAATAAGTCCGGATGATTGCACAATTTACGCAAAGCCGTAAGAGCAAGTAAAAGTCTAGCTCTGTACCTTCCACCTTCGTGTTTTTCGTGCAAAACATACGATACCTCATCAGATCGTAAGAAATTCCTGTACAATTGTCTTTGTTCTTCTGTCAAACTGCAAAAAAGTACCTGTTGAAACGAAAAAAAAAAAATAATAATTTTAGTATTTTACGTTTTACATTTATACTACTCTTAAAATCATACCTGTTCATTTTTATCGGGTAATTGAACATGGTGTTGAACATCGTATTTCGTCCTTCTAAGCATATACGGAGTTATGGCATCTTTTAACATAGTTGCCACTTGCAAAGCTGTTGCTTCTTGCAAACGCGTAGCATTTGCGTAACCTCCCCTTGTTATTGGACCAGCACAGTGTTCCATGAAAGTACTCAAAGTGCCTAATTTACCCGGCAAAATAAAGTCAAATAAAGACCACAGTTCTTTCAGTGAATTTTGCATGGGACTGCCAGTTAACAATATTCTATGTGGAGTCAAAAATGTTTTGACTACCTTGGTCACCTACATTAAAGTTTCAAAAAATTAATGTTTATTGATAAATTAATGTTTTGTAATTTGTACCTTGGCTTCTGGATTGCGAATTTTGTGCCCCTCGTCTAATATAACATAGTGCCATTTAAATTTTACTAATACTTCTTTATGTATTAGTATTCCTGTATAGGAAATCACTAAAATTCCGCCACCTTTTAAACTTTTCAATAAATCTTCGATTTCACCTGTAAATTTATTGTAATAAATAAATTTATAGCAAAGTATACAATTTTTATTGTAAAGTAACTGATATTACCTTGAAAAGTACTGGAATGATGTAACATTACAACGCGCATTGTAGGATACCATTCATGGAAGTGTTGAACCCATTGTTCTAAGAGAGTTGCAGGGCAAACAATGAGTGTTGGTCCCAAGCCTCTAAATCTAAAATTTATAAAATTTTTCATAAAATTTTGTAGAGTTAAGTACACTGAAATTAAAGTTAAAAAAAAAATTAAGTATACATATTGTTTAAAATATTTTTATATAAAATATACCTTCCCCCATCAGTTAATAAATCACTGCAATCCAAGCCTGCCAAAAATGCAATCACTTGTACTGTTTTACCTAATCCCATTTCATCTCCTAATAGTCCACCTAAATTTCTTGAATGTAGTTCCCAAAACCATTTTACAGCTACTTTTTGATACCTGAAAAAGGTTTATTTTGTATAAAAAAACTATTATGAAGGTGTTGGTATAATTTTGTGTATTTACTTAAAGAGATATTTCCATATTCGCTGTGGAACTTTGAACAAATGATCTATTTTATGCAGAGCCTCATTTTTCTTATATCCACTGTCTATTACTCTTTGTTTGTATATATCTTCATCACCATCATCTAAAACTTTAATAAAAGAGAAATTGATTTTAAATTGTTTTAGCATAAGTGTAAATTGTACCTGATTATATTTCTATACCTCTTTTTGGTCTACTACTGATTTGTTTTACCAGTACTGTCTTCTTTTTCCTTTCTTTTTTTGTACACTCTTCTTCTGAATCATAATCATCACTGGGAACATACTCACTGCCACTTTCTTCAAAATTTTCTTCTTCTATATTTGATTTGGTTAAAGTCTGAGCTTTCTTACTCCTAATTTTGCTTGTTTCAGGTTTTGAATTCAGTTCGGAATCATTTAAATTTTCATTTTCTTGCTCAATATTAACATTTGTAGACAAAGTATTTTTGACAATATTGTTTTTCCCTGATTTTTTATTTTCAGCTTTTTTTTCTTTGGCAGTCTTGGGATCTGTCATTTTCATTTTCTTTGAAGGTACTGCATCTTTACTCTGACTACAATTTTTATTTTTCTTCAATAATCTTTTTTGTTTTGCAAATTCTGCTTGTTGCTGTATATATTTTTCCAAATCTAAAAGCTGAGTCGATTGTTTGAATGTTTTACTGCAATTAAAAATAATTATTATCAAGCATATATAAATATTATTCCAGTCTGTTAAAAATACAAAAATCTAAATAAATATTACCCTGAGGTTTTTTGAGATTCATTTTCTTGTTTTGCTGCTTGGAATGGTGTAATTTCTCCAGTTCGAACTTGATTTTCCAGTTTTGCTTTAAGAATGCTGTAAGAGCTTGAACTGGCATCTGTTGATTTGTCCCCATTTTCTTTTTCCGTTGAAGATGGTGCATTTCCTGAGCCTGTAGACTCGATTAACTTTTGTATTTCTTTTGATGCTTGTTGCAAAATACTAGCTTCCGTTTGCATAGAAATGATCTGCAAATCCAAAAGTATAAATATTTGGTATGAGTTTTGTTGTGATAAAACATTCAACATAATAACAGCAAGTATATTATAATTTAGACAACCTCGTTGATTTTATCTCCATCATTGACAATTTGATTGTCCACTTCCATCTTCAACAAAATCTCAAATATCTTTTATGATTAAGTAATGCCTTTTATTTGCAATGTCAGAATTCCGGATGTATGAAAAACACGTAATCCCGCGCAACTTATTTTCATTAGATATAAATAATTGAAAATCACTCGTAATCGAAAATGGATACGAATTTAATCAAAGACCCAACAAGTCGAACAATAATGCTGAACAAGACAGTTAATAAATTTGTTTATTTTCGTAAAGAAGATTCGTGTGGACACATGTTTGTTTCTGTTGACTCTTGCTCTTTCTGTTTACTGCGCAAGGACAGTAAGATATATATATACATACATATGGTAGCGCCATAACTGCGCCGGAAAAGCGATTCGCGTCTAAAACGTAAAATACACGTTCTATGCAAAGTGTTTTTAAAAAATATTTCTTTTTAAGAGAATTTCTTATTTTTTTTCTTACTTTCTATAGAATATTTAAAAAATTCATCTCTTTATACGACGTTTTCATTTTCAGAATTTACGTTTTTCAAATAATTAGCAATTCGTTCATGTTTTACTTGCGTTAAAGTCTAAAATATCTGTACAAAAGAAAAAAAATTGAACTTTCAAAGAATTCAAACGACGCAATAATAATGATCCTCGTTTTAATTTTCAGTGAATAAACGAAGCTGCGCGTCGGCGGCGCGCGCCCGGAAAACGGAGTCGACGGGGGTGTGTGCCACCCTCCCACCCCAGTGTGCATTAGTAGCGGCCGCCGCGTTGAGCGGATCAAACACGACGTGCGCCGAGGGATAGAAAGAGAGGGAGAGAGCGAGAGTTGGGGAGCGTCGGTTTTACAGCTGTTCTCGGTTGTGCTCTCGCTCTCGTCGATCCGCACGCGGGGGGCACGCATGAGCTTCCCGAGCTGCGAGGCTGTTGGTGGCGCGATGCAGAAGTTACCGCGAGCTGACCGGGCCCCCTCGACGTCCTTGTCGTCGGACTAGCGGCCGGCCGCGGCGGTGCCGCAGCAGCAGCAGCAGCAGTCGAGCAGCAGTAGCAGCCGCGGGCTGAGGCGCGGCCGCGGCGGGCCCGAGATGCGCGTCGCCACGGGCTTCGCTGCCGGCGGCCCCTCCTCCTCGAGCGCGGCTGGCTCCCAAGCCAGGCCCGAGCCCAACATCGCCAACCTGCCCGACCACATCCTCGAGATCATACTCTCGCACTTGGACCTCTACACCCTCGGCAATTGCCAGCTCGTCTGCAAGCGATGGCACCGGCTGCTCAGTGCCGACGAGAACAACGACATCTGGCTTATGCAGTGCAAGCGGAAACTCCACGACGAGATTCTCAGCTCCGAATTGCTGTCCTCGGTGCCCAGCTTCAAGGCCAAGCTACGTGCTCATTATTACGCTTGGAACCCTAATGACTGCTCGCGCAACATCTACACCAAGTTTAATGACTTTATGCTGCACAGGTTAGACGCCTTCTTTCTTTCCTCCTACCTGTCAATTATTTTGTCATTGTTGTTATTGTTCTGTGCTGAGAAAACTTCTTTGATGTTTTACAAACCAAGACATTGATTTTATAAACATATTACAAACAATTTTTTATACTACCTTCTTTATGCAAACAAACACAATTCTAAAATCTTTGTAAAACTGACTTTTAATACAAGTATTTTCAATCAAACATTCATAACTCAATGTTCTGTTTTTAGAAATCCTGTGGCACAAAGTACAGATGCATGTAGAGGAAAAATTGGATTTCGCCATGGAAGACACGCCTGGGAAATTATATGGGAAGGCCCACTTGGGACAGTAGCAGTTATAGGTATTGCAACAAAAAATGCTGCTCTTGTTTGTCAAGGGTATGTAGCTTTACTTGGATCAGATGAACATTCCTGGGGTTGGAATCTTGTTGATAACAATCTTCTGCATAATGGAGATACTCAGGGGAACTATCCCTTTTTGAATAATGCTCCTAAATATCAGGTATTGACATACTTTATAATAGTATTATAATATTTAATACTTTTTTCTATTTCATCTGAAAATTTTTCATACTGTATTGTTATAAATTTGTTTATAGGTTGGAGAAAGAATAAGAGTAATACTTGATTGTGATAACAATACATTGTCATTTGAAAAAAATTATGAATTTCTTGGTGTAGCATTTAGAGGTACTGTATACTTAATTACAATTATACAGTAATCATATCTTTGGCTAAATAATATAAATTTTTAGGTTTACCAGATAAAAGATTATATCCTGCAGTATCAGCAGTTTATGGAAATACTGAAGTTTCTATGGTCTATCTGGGACCTCCTCTAGATGGATAAGATTTATAATTTTTTTATATATCTTAAGACATTTATGTTGTTTGTGGAATTTGTTAAATATTAACATTGTATTTAAGGTGACCTTAATTTTTTATTCTCATTAATATAAATTTGGATTGAGCTTTTTAGACAAACTGTTCAGTAAGTTGAACAGTTAATAAATGTGACAGATTACTTTTGTAATTTAAAAAAGTTTTCAATTATATATAAAATTTATAAATGAAATATTTATGATAAAACTTTTAAAGTAATAGCTTAATTTAATACGATATAATAAGAATAAAGAAATTTGTAATTTAAAATCTTTATATTCAAATTAACGAAAATTAAATTTTGGTCATCTACTATGTGTTTTCTAGTCTGTACATATTTTTAATGTTAATTCAAAGCCAGTAAACGATCTTTTTATTTATTACTTATAATTAATGAATGCAATTTTTAATAAGTAAACTTTTATATTGAGGTCTACGACATTTTTTGTACAATGATTCATTTATTGATGGCAACCACAGGTTTCAAATCTTATTCACTAATTGATACAAGTATCATTGCAATATATACAACTGTTTTATAAATTACACATATCGCAGACCTTCAATATTCAATTGTACAGTATAAACCAAATGTAATATACATAAAAGTTGTAATTAATAGCGACATTTTCACAAGACCAAAGTACATTATATGTACATAAGTTCGAAAAAAATTTGTGTACTTATTTATCCTACTTTTCTCCAGCCCATTATTTTTCTTAACTTTTTTTTACAAAATTGCGTAAAAACAAAGATAAATACTTAAAAGATAAATATTATCTTCCAGTTACTTAATTCTAATGTTTTGTATATTAAAAATGTTACAAAATACACTATTCTACGTTATTCAGTCTTTATACATTTGTCATTTACGTTAAAAGCATTATCAACATTTGGTCTTATTGGCAAACCGAATATAAAAAGATAAATTTAATATCAGGAACTAAATTATTTCCATGGAATGCTTTTCATCATCCAATTTTGTTCATCATGGCCGGTACACGCTGCGACCACTGGACTTTCGTTATCACCCGACGACTTTTCAAGACACATACTTGATGCTATGTGTATGATTACCTTTTCCTGTGTAATACAATAAAAAGTTTAATAAATCAAAAAATAATTACAGTCAAGGCCCAAAAATTGCACTCACTTGATCTTCATATTTCCATTTTTGACCAGCGTAACCACTGCAGGCCAACAGTTTGACCTTGGGTTTTTCGTACCGGGTATCGCGCTCGGGTGCGTCGAGGCACACGCTTTCATCCGTCATTATGACACCATCTTTTCGCATAACGAACATTTGGCTGAGGTTCGGTGGCGATATGCAGTCTTGGAGGGCCTCGAAGCCCGAAGGCTGAGAATACAGGCCTTTGGTAAGCGGCCTTGTTAGGCACTTGTTTGATGACACGTGAACGATCTGTAATTGGTACAAATGATAAGCTTATATACAATAGTGCATATAAAACAAACATTACCTGTCCGAAAAAGCGATCATCCTTTGGAAAGAAGTGATCCGGCCAGATGTTATCCAGGTACCACTCAAAGCTCTTGCACTGGAGCCGTTGCCTCAGTGCCAACCGCGATCTTATCTGTTGTTTGTCCCGTACTCGTTCCGCTTCTAAAAATTCCAATCAATGGTTTAAAATCGCTTTTCAATCCAAACACCGGCAACCATCCTCGAATAAAGTTTCGTATCTACTTACGCGGATTGAACTTGAAATAGAACTTGCCCCAGTCGTCCATCCAAACGAGGGCAACGCGAGCCAGATTACCGTAGAGTACTTCGTCGACTCCACCGGGGAAGGTGTACGGCGAGGACTTGCGGAATATGTGACCAACGTGGGAGCACGGAGCTATCTCGACGCTGCCGCCGCACTGCCAGACGCGAAAGGACAGCTCGAGATTTTCCCCGCCCCAAATGCGCATTCGCTCGTCGTAGCTGCCCAGCTCGAAAAAGTAACTTCGGTCCATGGAGAAGAGGCCGCCGGCCATCGCCGGTGTCTTGAACGGCTCGGCCGCGTTCTCTCGGCGCTCGCGCAGCAGCGCGCCGTTGAGCATCAGCCAGCGGAAGTGCAGGTCCCAATTAAACGCACCCCAGTGCAGCTCGAACGACCTGCGCAGGCACGTGGAACATTAATACCTTTTACCATCACTGAGTCTTTGCTTCCTACACAGCGTCTCTTTTTCACATTGACATTTTATATAAATTTCATATTTCTCGCTTTTTATTTTGCCGATAAAAATTATCGTTCTCGTTGCAAATGTACACATAAATCTCAATGTTGTCTCCCGTTGCCAGATTCAACGACGTGACGTAATAATAATTAAGCGGCACGTGGAGAGAGAGAATCATTCGTCCAACGCCTGACTTCGAATCAGTTTCTACCGACTCTTGGACTTTGTACTGACCAAAAAACGATAAGAATGTAAACAAATATTGAAAAAGATGCTGGCGAAATTGTTGGAGCATGCACACCTCGTGTATCCGAACGTATCATCGTTGATAATGTCTATGACCGGCGAGACGACTCTCGTTCGATTCTTGGATATAGCTTCCAGCAAAGGCTCCAGCCATCCTGAAACAAGCAACGAACGAATTTTAATTAACGCAATAAAAAAAATTCAAAATTACAATGTATACATTACACACAGACAAAATTCCCATTTTTCTCTTTCTCGAAAACAATCCAACGAACTCGAGAAATTAATCAGCGAAAAAAAAGGGGCGCGGCTCAATCAACCCAAAAAAAATCAACTTTCTCTTCTCCGCATCGAGATGATTCACTCTCATGCTTAACTGTTGTTCGTTCCATAAAAAAAAAAAAAACAGTTTGTCTAGTCGGGCGAGAAACCAAGTTGAATCACGATAAAGAAAAGGAAGAAAAGAAAAAACAAGCAAAGGTCTCACCTACCGATCGTACATTCGCAGTGGGCGTCGAGAAAAGTCAAGACCTCGCCGCTGGCCTCGTTAGCTCCCATGAGCCTCGCGTTCACCAAGCCCACGCGCTTGCTCGCCCTGATGACGCGCGTCGGCACGGCCAGCCTCGCCACGTAATCGTCCAGGGGTTTTCTCAAAAAGTCTGAAACATCGCGAGCAGAAGTATAGTCAAAGAAAGCTTTAAACAAACAGAAAAAGGATATAATATTCAGTCGTATATCCGCCGCTTATGCGTATACCTCTATCGCTGGCATCGTCAACGAGTATGATCTCGCGGAGGAGCTGCCGGGGCGAGCGATTGATGACGCTGTGGACGGTGCGCAGGAGGGTGCTCCAGGCCTCGTTGTGAAAGACCACGACGACCGAAGTGCTGGGCAGACCGCTCGTCTCGGCGTACTTGGAGCCGCATCTGTAACGCGATCCCGAACCCTTATAACATCTTCCTCCTTGTTAGTTTACGCACGGGAAACGAGACTTACATCTTCTTACGGACGTCCGGCAGGGAGCGATCGAGGGGTATGCGATCGCTCGCCAGTAGATTGTACCTGTTGATCTGGAAGAGCTGCTGCATCAGCTGGAAATCCTTGGCTGGAATCTGCACGGGCTCGCCGTTTTTGCCCTCGTACGGGCGCGGATCGAACATGTTCTTATTGATAACGTCTGCGATCGGGAGAAGAGAAAGGAACAAATGAAAAACGCTTTCTGCCATTCGCGCCGATCTAACGCAACGTACCTTTCGTTATGTTGGGTATCTGGAGGGAGTCCATGGAATTGCCAACGTAATGACCGACGATCACGTGCACCCCGCGCTTGTCGATGTACTCCTTCTGGCCCTCCGACAGCCTGTCGCGTAACGGAAAAATCGACCTAGCGTTAAATTAGCTCTTTCGAGCCGTTTCCGCTGCGCTCTCGGGGTGCGTATACTCACTCGAGATGGATGAAATCCCGAGCGACGTCGTAGCGCGGCTCCTCGTCCTGGCCGCCGCGGGTGAAGAGCACGAGGCAGCCGGCGACGAGGACAAGGAGCAGCAGCGCCGGCCAGGCGCGCCTGATCCTCGTCGGCCTCGGCCACATGTCTCGGTCCAGCGGTCTTAGCAGCCTCTCCGACCGATCATTGCCGGCTTCTCAGCTCCGTTGCTCCTTTTATCGGCCTGCCTGCGGCTGCTGGCTCATTCTCATTTCTCTCTCCCTCTCTTTTCCGGCTAGTTGTGCTGCGTAAAATAATTCGGAGCTTTTTAGATTCGTGCCTCTGAATAAGCACATCCAAGCGGCTCTCTGTTATCTAAACAGCTGGACCTCCCCCTTCCCTCTTTCACCGCTAACGGATATTCTTCTAACACGCGCGAGCGCGGGAGATAAGCGAGCTTTGGACCGCGCGCGATTATTAAAAAACTACGCCGGAATCGTCAACTCGGAGTGTCTTACATCACGAGATTTCGGTGTATGCTGTACACAGCTATATAAGGTCTCTCTCTCTCTCTCTCGAAAAAGTATAAGCTCGATGCAATTGATATGCGTAAGTCGGACGCGCGCAGGAAGAGCGACAAGCTGAGAAGAATATAACCGGCAACAAACCCATATAACTGACTCTGGCCTCTTCCGTTCGCCGCTAGATCCGTCCCGTAAAAACCTCTCGGCATAAGTCCTTTGCCCGCGCTGAACAATGGGAAGACGGATTAACTCCACCGCTGTATGTGTGCGTAACTCGGCAGATTACTCTGACCGATAGGCTAATTAGATGCGCTCGTAAATAGGTTTACTTCTTTTTTTTTCGGCGAGCCGCTTTGATTTTCACTCCGATAGAGAGGGCCTTTTACGGGGATTTCTGGAAAGTGGGCCACGGCTCTGCCTGCTATGTGCCTCTCGTTGATCTTTTATACGCACACGCGAGTTTCATATACTTAGCATTGACCTTTGATTGCTACAATTTACGGACGATATGACGAAGTCTTGAGAACCGAACTTTTTTATTCCTATATTGTACATTTATTTCTTTCAAACTGCGGAACAAGTACCGGGGAGGTTTGGGAATTTTCGTTGCGGGGTATAAAAATGACCGAGTAAATTCCCAGAAACAAGTGACGATGATTGAAATAAGTTATTCCAATTAAACGGCGAAGTATAAGGCGTCCTCGTTAAAAACCCTACTGTATATACGTTTATTAGCGCGACGCGATGATAATTATCAAGCTCGCGTTAATTCCGACGAGAGAGCGAACGATATCTGCTTGGGATTCTTTTACTTCGAAATCTATCCTTGTTTATGCTGCTTGGAAGCGGTGTTTTAATTAAAGAAAATAACTTTACGCGAATGGGCGATAATAATGTGAACCAATTGTGCGTACGTACGTGGTTCATTTCTTTTTCTTTATTGTTCCAAGCCATCAACTGTTTATAAAGCAGATTAAAGACGGTAACCCAATTAAGCGAGATTATACTCGGAGCGGCAAAGTTTATTATTACTCCTCGTCCTCTTGGTATCACATGTGTTAAATGACACTCGATTTTATAACCGTAATTGTTGTTAATTTAACTTTTTAGGAATTTTGAACAAAAAAATTGAATACAAATACTGCGCATCGTCGAATTTGAAGAATCTTATCAGGTACATAAGATTTCACGGTCGTCAAAGCACATTAATATCGTTGAAATAATACGAGCGAAATCAAAACGACTCTACAAAGTCATTAAAACAGCAGCGTCAAAATTCCAAAGCCCACGTGAACCCGATCGTTTGCGCCAAACGACTCGACGTATCAAACGAGTATAAGGTCAAAATGCGTGTATCTCGAAACCGCGACAAAAAAGAAAAGAAAAAAAAACGAAATGCGTTCGATTGATTGCGAAACGGAGAAGGAGCAACAGATATAGGTACAGACCTGCGTGCTGTTCGGCATATAAGTATACACGAGCTGTGCGGCCCGTAGTTAGCCAAGGCTATAGAGGAGCAGGCGACAGACGTGTAGGCTTCGCGTGTGTGCTGCAGCCTCCTTCTATCCTAGGCGTATGATGTATCACTTTCACTCTCGCGAGCGAGGATCTCTCTCTCGCTCCGCTGGGCGTGCGTGTCACCTGTGGGGACCGCTGCCGTAAGACCGCGACAATAACGCGAGAACGACAACCTGAGAGAGACGGCGGCTGCGCGGCTGTGTCCAACTCCCCCGGCTTACAGACCGTCGTTGTTTAGCGAGGCGCTCGAGCCGGAATGCCGCGCCGAGGTATGTAGGCTCACCGATAGTTGTAACGTTCTCGGAGCCGTTGTTGCTGCGGCCACCGCCGCTGGGACTCTGCGCGACGACGCGCGCCCGCGTTTCCTTTCCTTTGCCGATCGTAGGCCGGTGACGTCAGCCCAGCAGCGCAGGAGGAGTCAGGAGCGGTGCACGCGGGGGGAGAGGCAGGGGGAACGCTGCGACTATGCGAGTGCAGCGCACACGCCAGGCAATGAACGCGCTTCTTCGCGGGAGGGGCGAGGCGCAGAGACAGAGCGCGCGAGGGCCAAGGATTCCCGAGGAGGCGATTAAAGGGCTCTCTCTCTCTCTCTCCCTGCGAGAGCGCGCGCTGCCCAGGTGCGCAGGGTATAGTCGCCCCTGTGTGCGCTACGTGGGAAAATAATGATCGTGAGCGGGTACCCCCCACCCCGCCCCCCGACTGTTCTTTGCTTCTTCTATACTTGCTCCAGTCCTCCTTCGCTTCTTTATTTTTTTGCAAGCCGGATAAATTGTCTTCCTGGAATTTGCTCGGGCAAACCGCGAGCGAGAGAACGACGCGATCTGTGTGTGCACTCGATTCCTCGGCTTTTGTTCCCCCGGGACCGTAAAGTGAGACTGCAGCTTGTTACGACCGCTTGGTCCTTAGTTATCTCTCTTCAATGCTATTTTCTACTTTGTCACTGTCTCGGTAATTGTTAACGTTTTCGAGTCGTTTTTTTTTGTTTTTTTCAAGTTTCAATTATTTGCGCGTAGAAACTCAATATTTTTGGATTAATAACATAAAAGGGGCAGATGTACATACAAAAAGATGAAAATACCATAAAATATAAAACTTTATTGAATTTTACAATTTTTTTATACTTAATTTTACAGTTTTTTTGCAATTCTCGTTTTAAAGTTTAGTTTTTCGTGAATTTTTATTTTTGAAGTTGCCGCTCTTACAAAAATGCCATCTACACGAACTGCCAAAAACAACAGTAATCTGTTTTCGGTGGTAACCAATAAAATAATTTACTGTGCATTGTAAAATAATTTATCAACAATAAAAAAGTAATGTTGTATTCAATTTTCAGAAACTTATCTTACCGTTCAGTGAATTCCGTAAATTTAAATTTTATACGAAGGTCAAATGAAGTTTGTTATGTAGCTATTATAACAAATTACGATTTTATTTAAAAATTCATGACATTTTTTTATATCGTTTTTCTAGGAGTAGCATTCTTAATTGTACTGGATTGATTTTGAATACAAGAAAAAGTAATGAACTTTTAGACAAGTCAAAGGTTGTTCAACAGTATTCATTTATTAATCTATTACCCTGTTCTAAACATGTAAAATTATGATTTGAAGATTTCATTAATATATGAAAAAAATATATATATTTTCATTTATAATTTAATATATTTTTAAAGCACTACTCAACAACAATGGACAATATATTAGAGCTTGCAAATCTTGCTGAAGAGCAAGCTGCTTCTGAAAGATCAGAATCTCCAATGGATATTAATGAGCAGTTTTCTGAATCAGAAAGTGGATCATCAGAAAAAAGCTTAGATTCT
This sequence comes from Anagyrus pseudococci, assembly GCA_030522585.1. Classification (NCBI taxonomy): domain Eukaryota; kingdom Metazoa; phylum Arthropoda; class Insecta; order Hymenoptera; family Encyrtidae; genus Anagyrus; species Anagyrus pseudococci. The sequence continues at coordinate 56,291 of JAPYYQ010000142.1, read as the reverse complement.
AATATTCAAATAGAAAAAGTATCACATAAAGATAATTGTTATAAACACAGTTTTAATATTGAAAAGTAAAGATGATAGAATATTTAATTTTAAATTTATTTGTCTATTCTGTAAGTTAACAATAAATTAATTTATAGATGTTACTACAAACATATTGTTGGATTAAATGGTTCAGTCTTAAAAAAAATATGCCATGATACAAAAACTGTTATACATATATCCAAAAGGAAGAAACATGTAGGTAAGCTTTAATAGATTACCTAAATAAATTGTATTATAAATTTTTATTAATAATATTGTTTATTTTGTTAACAGTAATAACTGGTTCTGTTCAAAAAAAGATAATTCATGCTAGAAATAAAATTGAAAAGCTAATAGAAAATTCCAAAGATAAATTGAGTTATACTCATTTTATATCAATACCTACCAACTCAGTTGACATTAGAAATAAGTTTAAAGAATTAAAAGATGACATTTTAAAAAATTGTAACATTGAAGAAACTGGATTCCATGAAGGTTTTTTTCAAAAGCCAGAAAAATTGCATCTTACTATTTGTATGCTTCATTTAGTAGATCATTCTCATAAACAAAAAGCAATAGAGGCATTAAACAACTGCAAAGAAAATATTATTATGTATGTATTGCTTTAAATTTGTTATATTGTTATTCATGAAAAAATTCAATTAACAATAACTTTTTTCTGTGTAGACCTCTATTAAATGAATCTGGACCTATATGTATTGAGCTTAAAGGTTTAAAATGTATGAATAATAATATTGCTAAAGCAAAGATTTTATATATAAATGTAGAAGAAAAAACTGGACGTCTTCAAAAAATGTCCAATGCAATAAGTGAACATTTTATTAATCAAGGTAATATATATGCATTAAATTGCCAATAATGACATAGCTAATCATTTTAATTTATATTTTATTTGAGAATTTTTTTATTCAAGGATTGTCAAGAAAAGAACGTGACAATGTTACTTTACATATGACAGTAGTAAACACATTTTATTTAAAAAAAAAGAAACAGAGTAAAGCAAAAAAAAATTTTAATGCAACAAGCATGCTTACGGTAATTTTAATTTATGATCTAAATATTTTTATTTCACTAAAGAGTATACAAAAAGTAAAGCTAATAAGTTTGTCATAAATGATTACTCTTTATCAAATCACAATAATTAGACCACTCTAGAATTATTTTGAATATATTAGCTTTATATTTTGTTTATTTTAGTTACTGGATAATATTGTCATTGTCATTTTATTGATATAAATTAAATTCAACATTTATTTTTAGGATTATAAAGATGTGCATTTAGGTAAAATTAACTTAACAACATTTCATTTGTCAAAGTTAACTGCAAAATCAGCTGATGGTTATTTTGAAGCAGAAGCAAAAATTGATGTTTAAATAGCAGAAGATGTTAAGATACTATCGAAGTATTTAAATGTTATTATTAAAATCCATTCACATTTTCTTTATATGTACATTTATACAAATTGTAAATAATTTGTAGTCTGTAAATATTTCCGCTAATCGGGCGGTAACGGTAAATTGTACACATTAAAGAAGTGTATTATAAGTCTGATTATGTTTATTATAATAAGAAAGTAAATTTTTAAATAAATTATTTATTGAAATTTATTTTATTATGTTTGAAAAATGTTTACAAACTGTAACGTACCTAAAACATTCTTAGGTAAGGTTGGCTCACTTACCAACCTTTCAATTTGATCTTAGTTTGATAACCTAAAACTTGTAAATAACAAGTGGTTTTAAATTTTTTTTTAAATAAATTAAAATAAATTGATATCTATATATCTGATAGCTAATTTACTTACAGTAATTTTGATGTTTAAAAATACAGCAATTTATTTCATTATTCAATTTCACTACAGAGAATAGTAGTAATTGAGTAAGTTAAATTGTATGGATTTATAAAAATAATTATTTGAATGTTGTTTTTTTTTTTTTTAAAAAAAAATTTAATATAAAATTTTAGAAAAGAATGACAGACATATTAGAGCCTGAACTAGTGTGGGTTGATGATAGGTGTTACAGAGTTTGTGACAAATCTGCAAGCTTTCAAAAAAACGAACTCAAATCTTATGTAGAAGAAACATATGAACCAGTTTATGATATTGACAATGAAGAGTACTGTGATAATCCTATTGAAATTGTGCCTTATCGGGGCAATCGCTTGAAGCACAGCTTTCATGTAAACAGGTATTTTTAAAATTATGGTGTTTTATATATTTTACTTAAATACAAGTAACTAATTATTTTTTAATAAAGTCATTTCTATCGATTCATCATTGGATCTAAAGGAGCTACATTAAAAAGATTACAAGAAGAGACTAGAACATGTATTACAGTACCGAGACAAGGACAAAATGGTGATATAGGTAAAATTGAAAGAAAATTCTAATTAGAACAATGAAATTTAAGTTCAAATTTATAATAGTTTTGTGCTTGTTACCTTATGCTATTTATAATTAACACAGAGATCACTGGAGGTAATGAAAGAGATATTAAAGCAGCCAGAACTAGAATAGATTTATTAATAGAAACTTCAAGAAGTAAATTAGAATTTACACATTTTATTTCAATACCTTCAAATTTTGCTGAAATGCAACAGAATTTTAAGAGGTTTAAAGATGATGTTTTGAAAAACTGTGGTAAAGGAGTAAGGGGAATGAAAGAAGAAATGTTTCAGTATCCAGATACATTACATCTTACTGTAGTAATGTTAGTTTTATTAGATGAGGAAGATAGAAGAAAAGCTATAGAGGGTTTAGAAACTTGCAAAAAAAATATAGTTCTGTAAATAAATTAATTCTATTACCATATTTTCCATTTAGTCATCTAAAGATAATTCTATTGAATATTTTTATCATTTACAGACCAACTTTAGAAAGAAATGGTCCATTATCAATAGAGTATAGAGGTGTAGAAATTATGAATGATGATCCAAGTGAGACTCAAATTTTGTACATCCAAGCACACGATAAAAGTGGATGTCTTCAAAGAATATCTGATGACATTGCTAATTATTTTCTTGAGCAAGGTTAATTTTTCACTAGTGTAAAAAAAATTTTTAATAATAAAATCTTAATTTTTAAAATTTGTGTATTAGGTCTTACAAGAAAGCAATATGACAAGGTAAAGTTACATGTAACAGCAATAAATACTAAGTTTTTGATGGATGAAACTAAAGGGTACTACCAAAAAAAAATTACATTTGATGCATCTTACATTTTACAGGTAATTTCTTTATTTATAACTATACAAGCTAATAATTTTTAATAATTAATGATTTGTTTTAGGCTCATAAAAATACATACTTTGGAAAAGCCAACTTATCATCAATTCACTTATCTGTAAGACACAAAACAACAAATGATGGCTATTATCAGGCATCTTCTAAAATTGAATTTTGATACAGTTAATCATTAAACGCTAATCTTATAAATAATATAACGGTGAAATCGCCCTACATTTACCGTAAAAGTATCTTGATATTTTAAAAACGTTTATAGTTAAAAATAAAAAAAAACTTTATTTTATTATGCAACGTTTTGATTTACTTAAAATCGAAACCATCAAAACTGCAGAAAACATAAAAAACAATACTTTAAGAATCATCGATTAATCTCTGCTACAGCCATTATATATCTCCACCCAGCAAATGTCAATTCGAATAAAAGCGAGAGAAGTGCAAACGTACGTTAAACGAGAGTCAAGATAAGCAGCTTCTCTTTAGGCTCTCGGAGAGCGAGAGTCCTCGGGCGAGAGATTAATCGCGCGCAAGAGACTCTTCGCAGAGAGGGACAAAAGTGAGAGAGAGAGAGAGAAAAGCCTACGGATGGCTGGATTGTGTGCCGCCGCGAGCTTGTCAGAGGCGCGTATCAGTAGCGCCGATAAGGCTCCCCGCGCGCACGTATATCCCCGGCCGAAAATTCGTCGCAGCCGCGCCGATGATCGCTCGGCTCACATTATCGCGACAATAGAGCTCTCTCCGAGAGAAGCTCAGAGCAGCTCCGTGCGCGTCGTCTTTGTCGTTGGGCTCTCTCTCTCTTTCTCGTCGCGACTCGTCTATTAATTACAACCAAGCTCAGCCGGAAGCGCGGATGTTGTTGTTTTTCTTTCTGTAATATAGATCGCTGCGCTTTAAATGGCCAAGATGTTCTCCGAGAGGCCCAAAACCGGGCCCGACAATGTCGTCTACTACCACTCCTACAAGTACCAGTCTCTCGACTTTTTGCATCGTAAGTTCCAAACACTCTCTTTCTCGCTGTATACGTACCTCCTGCTTAGTCTGGTAAATCGGTCGAGTAACACGTTTTGCCTGACAAACTCAGGCCCCACGTTGCTTCACCTTTCATCCGCCGACTAATCTAGCACGAGATCGGTTCGTAATGGAAGATTTTTCGGCTGGTCGTACAACAATTATAAGCTACTGTTTACTCTGCGTCGACGATATACGCTTTTGATAGCGAGGACAGGTATATTTCTTTGCTCGCCCCCCTCTCCACCCCACTACCGATAACTTTATAATAAAAATTTTGCGCGCGAATTCTAAGTTGGGGAGGGGGGGGGGAGCGAATATAAGAACCCAGTTACAGGTTTCGGAGAGTATTCATTAGCGACGAGTAGGCTTCTTCTATACTTTCATAGTTACGACCCTGTCAAGTCTGTTGCTAGGCAACGTTACGTTGTTGCGATTGTTTAAACAATTTTAAATGAGAGTGGCAAACGCAAGTGTAAACGAACGTCAACGTTCGTATAGTGATAAGCTGTTGCAAAGGTGGAGATTTAACTGTCGGAAATGCTTAGTTCTTTTTTTAAACAGTTTATTGCACTTGAGACGGCGCCTAGACGTATAAACCTCTGATGACAAAGATAGTGCTTTAAAGCTTTTCGAAAGATTCTCTGTCGCAGATTTCGTCTTCCTTGCCTATACAAAATGAAAAATTATCTGTCAGCTGAAAGCAAACGTATGGCAATTTTTTCAATTGGAAAAATTGGGACACTCTTATTAGGCATTTGTAAAATAAAAAAAGGTCACCAATCAACCCCGTTAGATTATAAATTAGCTTCGAGATAAAAGTAAAATAAAGTAAAAAAAAAATGTAATTGCCTAGAACTTGAGAAGAGTGTTTGTTACAATCATTTATTATTCAACTGAATTTACTTAAAATGTTGGCTCGTAAATCATGAATTTTTATCTTAGATAAGATTGTGATACCGGGCGCGTTATAGCCAGTAAACATCTTTTTGACAGTAGCGGCGATGCAAGTACAATACACAAACGTCGATTTTTCAACTTAATCGCGCGCCCTATAACGACAATTGTAATACTTACGATAACAAAGCCACTGACGAGAGTCCTTCTCTATATCTTTGATGCTTCGAGTGCGATGTAAAAATGGCAAACTGGTTTAACTTGTTTTACGCGCAATCGGCAAAGGCCTGTGTATTTCTTTCTGTTTTCATCGAGCTTCAAGTCGCCGTTAATTTTTTCTTACGCTATTTCGAATTAGTCAAAGTCACGACACGACAATTGCTTTCTCGTTAAAATTGATAAAGAAAGAAAAGTGACCAATCGAAGCTCGACCAAAGTGTGCCAAATGCAATTGAATTGCCCCACGTGCTTTACGGTAAACATTATAGATCGATAAATGCTATTATCTTTTGAAACGTGTTAATAGGAGAAAATCACTAAAGCTGTAAGTTTATCTTAAGCCATCCTTGATAATAATCTTGCCGAGAGGCGACAAACGCGCAGCATAAGGATCGTTCAACTTGTCCGCCTGTATATGCCGGCACACGTTCACCCTTCGTTTATCTCTTCGGATGATGTTGTTGCGATGATAAAGAGAGAGCTCTCGTTTTATTTTGGCGATCGGAATAAAACAAATCAAAATTACAAGCGATTACGTTTAAATTGCCTCGATATAAAGGTAGAGCGCGAGGATAAAGAATAATGCCGAACAGCAATTTTATTGCAAGAGAGATCTTTAATTTTCAGGCCAATTAAACGCACATTCGATGCGATACTTTGCAACAAATTTTAATGATATAAGATTAGGGTTCATTGGCAGAGTGTTGTGTTGATTTTTTTTTAAAAGTAAATGTTTTTTTTTTTAAAAAAAAAGTTTTCTAAGTACGTGACAAATGAATTTGTTTGCCTTTACGCAAGATCACATTTGTTTACGTATTGACAAAGAGTTTTTGTACTCTGTGTTTGGCTCAATGCTAATTTTCATTTTACAACGAATAAACTTAAAATTTTGCTCGTGATCCAGTAAGTAATGTAAAAATACCCTCGTCGAAACCACGAAATAGATTTAATGAATAAATCCGCTCTTCTATGAAAACCTCAATATCTCTCTTATTTTAACACGCGATCGTCGTGTGTCTGCCGGCGTGTTCGGTCAATACGAAAAGGCTGCACTCAATTATATTCCGCGTGTGTGTGTATATCAATGCTATGCATCGTTATCAGCATAAGACAGCCTTATCTCAGCCCTCGAAACCGAGAGAGAGTTCGTTACTCGCTCTCGATCACACCTCGGAAATCTCCGTTTTCTCATATCCGCGAAATCTCCAATTAACCTTAAAACGATGCAATTTTCCCTTTCGAACCATGCACGTATCGCCCATTGAGCGCGTGTTTAAAAATGCGCGCTACAAACGTCCGCGCATCCTTAGGCGCAAGGTGCGGCTACTGCTGCCGCAGCAGAAAAGTATGCGCTGCTCTATGTCGAAATGACACGCAGCAGATGATCACAACAAACGCGCGTGTTGACGGAGCGTGTTGACATAGCTTTCGCCCTCGTGCACGCGTGAAAACGGGCTCTTCTGCGGCGAAGCTAAACGCTCGGGCGCATCGGTAGCAGCGCGAACAAGTGCCTACAGCAAAATCCCTTACGTTCGAAAGTAACAAATGCCGGGCTCGCGAGCTTCCGCCAACGCAGACCTGGCGTCAGAACAATGCCGAGGAAGCTTGACTTCTCGTGACTTGCTCGTACGGCGATAGCGCGACTACGGACCTCCTCATCTTCGAGGATCAACGTCATTAGCACCGACAATAAGCGACCTATGTAACACCTATTGTTAATCTTCAGCGGCTTTGTTGTTATTGGAAAGCCTGTTAAAACCGTCCTACTGTTGAAAATATTATTGTGTTCTGGTTTAGATATAGTTGCATCAGGGGTAAAGTGCCTTCCAAGAAAGTGTGTTGTTGTTCGTTAACTGATTGGAAAAATATAGAAGGTACATATAATACACGAGGTGCTCTTTGTAGCTTATCAGTTCTTTCAAGCAATACAATGCATTCTTCATACTCAATGACTCTTGTGAGCTAATTAAAATTTAACCCAGAGTTTTCTTATAAAGTAATCTTGAAATGATTTTGAAGCATTTTTTTTAATCAATGAGTATTTCCAAAAAATTTGTGATCTTGACAAATAAATTCAAATGGAAAATATTTAACTTTCTGTAGAATTGCATTGTTTTGCTTTATAGGAAAAATAGATTTTTATTTCATAATAGAATATTATAACCAATAGTAGTCTTTAGAGATATTATTTAAATGATTGATAACTAATAAACAAAAATTTATGCTAAATATAGTGCACTAATAACTAACATATTTATGCTTTACTTACAGGCATTGAAAAAATGCATGGCATAAAAAGAGTAATTGTTTTTTGCATACTCACTATGGTGCTTCCAACTGTTCTGGTAATAATACCTCTTTATTTGAGACACAGTATCTACGCAGATGTTCAATTTGCAGTAACAGAATCTGATATTGTGGAAATCACAGATGGCATCTCGCCAATATTTTGTTCTGTAAGTACTTTGATTTATTTGTTTATTATAAAGTGAATTATAAGCTTACAATATTTAAAAATAGATATTATTTTATAAAGGAATTTGAATGATTCTATAAATATTATCACCACTATTTTTTTAAATATTATCATACCCACATTTACTTTTTTTGAGTATAATTATAATGTTTTTACTGACTATAAATCTTTTACTTTTTAGGAACATCGATTAAAAATGAATGAGACTTTTAATGCATTTCAAGTTTCTCGAAGACCAGAAAAGACTTCATACAAAAAACATATAAGACTGAAAAAGAGTATGACTCTACCTGATGACACTCTTGAATATTGGGGTTTTTATCTACTAAAAGGAGCAAAAGTAGTTTTGTCTGTCTGTTCAAGGTATATTTTTTCTGAAATACATTAAATTTTTTTGCCTGGCTGTTCAAATTTTTCTTACTTTATGAATTTATTTTAAAGGTTTGAAGGAGCATCTATTCTTGTAGTAAAAGGGGAAAGAAATTTACGAACTTGTGGCATGTTAGATCACAATAAAAATAAAGCAAGAGCTTCAGGTGTATTTTTTCCAGAAGCTCATCAACAGGTACTCTTAACTATTACTATAAATGTTAATTGATTTTAAGAAACTACAAATATGTATTACATTTTTAGGTCAAAGTAACATTTGAATCTAATGCTCAAGAAATCAACTCTAAGGAACACACATCAACTGGTCAGGAATCTCCAAAAAACCATTTAAATGGTACTGAGAATTCAATTTTCGAATCTAAATTAAACACAACAAAAGTTTCAAAAGTAGAAATAACAAAATCAATTCCAAATGTAAATAATGCAGAAAAAGAAGAAGAGTCAGTAGAAAGCAAGGAATTTGCAGCTCTATTTAATACAGCAGAGAATTATTTGAATAAACATTTAAATAATAAAACAGAACCAGATAATACTACTGTTACTGATAAAACAAGACACCTGAAAAGTAAATTGACAAAATTGCACCAATTGGAGACTGAAAGTCCGGATGGTGATATAAAATCAGACGACGACAGTCACGTAAAATCAATAATTCACAGACGAAAACACAGAAAAGAGACAGAAACTTTGAAAAAACTTAGCGAAAAGCATAAAGAGCAACAGAGAATGAGACGTCAATTAGGATTAGATCGCGAAGATGGTGAGGATGAAGAGGAAAACGTTGCAGTAGAACGAGATGACGAATATACCAATGTCAGATCGAAAAGAAGTCAGGGCCCCATCAAACCCGAGTTATTAGACAGAGGTATAAGACACGGAGGTAACGCGCAAAATTTTACAGACGACGATTCGTCGATATCGAGCTTTGAGAACGGCCTGTTGCAGTGCTACGAAGGCAACGTCCTGTTAGCTCACGAATTTAATTCGTCGGACGAGTGTATGGACATAAATTACCTGTTGGATGGTAATCAGCATACGCAAGCTAATCACAATATAACCGAGGACGGATATTTTTACTACATATTCTACAGCGACAACGATATCGTCTCGAACGACATCCACGCAGTTTTTGACATTTACAAGCCCACACTGCAGTACGAAAACGTTACCAAGGCTTGCATCAACAAGACCGAGTGTAGTTTTCCATTGTCAATAACTTCGATCGATCGAGTTATCGTTGAAGTCCCGACTAAAGATGGAATTGATCACGAGATAGACGATATATCGCTGCTCGTTTCGGTCTGCGTTCCTCGAATGGGCGTTTATGCCATATTTCCAATAGCTGTTATGTTTTTTGTACTTGGTTGTGCTTTCATGTAAATACTCGAGGATCTAGTTAATAATTTTAAAGTTAATACGATGAATTATTTTAACGAGTAACAGGCTCAATCGACTTTTTGTACTTTACAGCGCTAGTAAGAAAAAAAGCAATATTGAAGTGGTAATTATAATGTACAAACAAGAGAAAAAGAGAGTATATTTTCGTGATGTGTGTATATATACACACACACTTATATATATAGAGTAAGTATGTAGTTGTTAAGCAAAAACATAAGTAATGTTATTGAAGAGTACCTAGAACATTTTATCATAAGAGAATTTATTTTTGATCGACAATTATATATATATGACATTTTTATAAAAAAATATACAAAATCGAACTTGTCATTTTCCCTTGCGCCTGAAATCCTACTTGAACCGTTATTAAATTCAATTTGTCCTTCTAATTACTTTGAAAGAGCTTCGATTGGGTATCGATCGAGCTGAATAAGCAGTCATTTGTCTGCGTTAACGCGTTGCCAAAGTAACTCCGTAAGCCGGAAGCTTTTTTGCCAAGCTTGGCACCGCAGCTCAGCTTCTTCTTCGTAACCTTTTGCTAAGCAGCTTATAATCGCCTCAATCGTCAGAAAAGTTCGTCAAGAGCAAAGGGAATCTTTGCGAATCGTCAAGCGGGCCCCGGCAGATCGTCGTCCGGCCGTTCGCCATGCGCTCAAGGTTGCGCCCGTATCCGATACCAGTCGAGATCGGCTTGCGGCCATCCGCGTTTAGCGCAACCAAGCGCAAATTAAAAAGCAACAACTGAAAATTCATCGACCCAAATTTTATTCTTCCCCCCCGAATTGCAAAATCAAGACGTAGCGCATATAGACTTGTTACAATAAAAAAAAGTAAAAAAAAAAAGACAACAACAAACGCGAAAATTCAACGAGAGAGAGAGACAAGGACGGAGGTGAGAGGAGGACTTTGAAATTTCCGATACAAGACGAGTGCGCGCGGCAGCCCAGAAAAGATCTTAATGAGCGCATCTGCAAGGCACAGGTAAGCCCCTGACTAATCTCATTCCCAATACGTCTCCCGATATCCCAGATTACGCTCGTAAGCCAAATGCAAACGACTGCTTTAAATGAGCAAAGCGCTTTGCTAATTGTCGGCCTCACGCACGACTCTCGTCCCCCCTCGTATAACATCGTCGACGATCCGGAAAAACATTGTTAAGTACTTCTGCCGTCGCGACGTTATCTTTGCTCGGCTGAAATTGACGCTAAAGACCTTGCGCGCAGCTTTGTATGCGGCGAAAGCCTTGGCCAACTGATCCTGACCTCCATTTCGCGCTGATGAATAAAGATTCTAGAGAGAATGTCGCTGTCTTTTTTTCGCCTGGCAATCGCGTGTGTTTTAGGACTTGAAATTTATAATTTATCAATTGAGTTGTTTGAGAGGGGAAATGGGGGGTCTTGTTTTGATGGTTTTTTTTTATTTAAAGATGCTTCCTAATTATTGTTTCTTTTTTGCATGTGTAGTTATTCGGTTACTGTAAAATATAAGAAAGCAGACAATTCATTAGTTTCGTAAAAATTTGTAAAATTAAATAGCGCGCCTATAAAGACGTATATGGCGGCAATTACGAATGTCGTTTGAGTCAACCTCTAAGTACTCTACTTGCAAAAGCTTTGTAAACTGTAAATCGCACCTAGTTCGACTTCAGCGCATCGAACAAAAACATCTTGTCTCGTAGAACAAAGGGTTTTTAAAAAATGTGTCGCCCAGAACAGTGTAAAAGGTAAAAAAATTCAAGAGCACAACTAGACTGTGCTGCCGGGGCAAAGGGGGTCGGCGTAGAAGGTGGCAGCACAGTCTGGTAGATTGGCCGCTCCGGTGTTCCGCGGCTAATGCTCGCGCGCGCGCCCCCTCGCGGCGTTCCACGGCACGGCCAAGCTCACTGTGACGCAATAGGAACTCGTCCTTTTCGTCGCGCTACCGTGAGCGGAACATGTCGTATACGAGTGAACGAAGGTAAGTCCGTGGCTTTTTTACCGAGTTCTCGCGCACCCCGGGCGCCAGGTCGCGTCGCAGCCCCGAGCCCAGCGCCCGAGCTACCCGTGCACGTGTTCGCGGCCCCGGGCTCGGGCTCTGGGGCCGGGAAATCCGCGCGGAAACCCGGGCCCTCGCGCCAAGTGCTCTCGGCCGCACACGCACACGGCTCCGCCGCCGCCGCTGACAACATGGCGCGCGTGCGCCCGCCAGCCAGACCGCGTGTGCCTCCGAGTCCACGGGGCCGCGATGCCGGCCCACCGAGCCCGCGAGCTCCTCGCCTCGAGGCCCCCCAGTGCCGTTGTCCAGCGCGATCCCTACGGTTTTGGGGCCAAGCCGGCCACTTGGGCCGCTCGCCGCCACTGCCCGCCTAACCTTACTTTCGCCGAGAGAGGCGGCGGCTCTCCCGGAGCAGCGGTAGACGCCCCGGGCAACCCCGGCGTTATTATGAGCCTCTCTCTCTCTCTCTCTCCTTTCTCCCTCGCTTTCTCTCTCTCTCTCTCTCTCTCTCCTTTTTGGCCTCCCCCTCTGTTTTCGCGATTGCGGGACGAGCTGCTCTCGTCGGCCGCGCCAATTTGTCGCTCGCTAACTAATTCGCGGTCTGCTATTTTCCGCAAGGCCGACGTGCAATGTACGCGCTCCGACTCGACACGTGAGGTTTGGCTTTCGGAGCTATGGCCTGCTTTATGGGAGGGTCTCTCTCTCTCTCTCTCTCCTTTTTCGAGGCCAGCACGCGCTCTCAAGAGGACTTTAGTGGATCGTATCGTTCCTACGATTTTTTAATCGATATTGTACTCGTTGTTGGCGTGCAAAAGGCGCAGGTGCTTTTATGTTCGAGGAGGCTCTGCTTTCGGCAAGCCAGCGGAAACGGCGCGCATCCGCTTTCGCGAGACGTCGCTACATAGATCGCCGAGGGGCTAAGTGGGCCAGGGGAGCCTCCAGCTGCCGACCTTCGCCCCGAATGCCTGGTCGAACGTAACGAGAACGTAGTCGCGCGCTGCTCTCGATTAACGGACGCGTCGGCGCGTACATAGCGTTCGCTCGACTCCACGCCTAAGCGGAGCTAAAAAACCATTGCCCAAGAGCCGATGAAACTTGTACCCGCGCCTAGAAAACTGCTCGCCATAATCTCGTTGGATTATAGCAGCGGGGCAGCATCAGGAGCATCCGCTTCTTTGCGTAACTTGGTGCAACGAGAGAAGTGCGCCCGTCGGGATGGATAGGCGCGCGCGCGCAATCACATAGCGATTGCAGAAGGCCATTCCGGGCTCAAAGTTCGCGCGCTCATTGTCGAGGCAGCTAGTGTAGGCGAGAGAGGAGAGAGCTCCGTTAGGTTCGGCGACTCTCTCGAGTATGGAAGAGGGAGGAGCGAGCGCGTTTGTGGGGAGATCGCGTTTGCCGTACATAGCCAGGCGTTTTTCGGCATTTCCGCTGCAGCATCGGGGAATTCCTTGGGCGTGATGCTGCTGCAGCAGCGGCGGCAGCTGTGCAGCACGCGAGAGTGAGCACACACCACACCGGCTCTGCAAGGCCCATGCCTTTCGCGCGTGACTCTCCCGCTCTCTTTCTATGCTCCTCTCTCGCTCTTTCTTCTACGTTTTCGCTTCTCGTTCGCCTCCAGCGCGCGCGCGCGCCCCCGCTTCACTTTCTCGCGCGCGCACGACCTTCGCGCGCCTCCACCGTGCTGTCCCCCGAGCGCAGCACATCGGGCCAGTCGCTCCCGCTCGCCGAGGAAATGTCCTCGTCTAGGCCGGCCTTTTTTTCTCCGATCCTGCAGCAGCAGTAGTGTGCCGGCGGCAGCTGGCACACTTAGCCCACGGAAACAGGTGTCCGCCCCGCCGGTCTGCTCCGTTTTTCCGCGGCGGCGGCGGCAGCGTCGATGACCGCGAACTCGACGTTCCGTCCTTCTCTAGAGGCGCGTGTGCGGGCCGCGATTTCGCGCGCGCGCACAAACACACACAGGCAGGCTGATGATACGACGCTCTCCGTCACTTTATCGGCCCGCGAGCTTTATCTGACGTACGTGAGACGTTTGGATTACAATCGTATAACCAAAGTCCGATAACTCTTTACCCCCTCTCCCGTTGTTTCTCCGTGCTTTTCCATTTATTTGATACCTCTTCTTTTTTACTTTCGCAACCAGCTGAACTACCGCGCTTGTTACCCGGCTGTTGTTTGTATATTATTAATTCTTTACGAACACCTAGCGGTGATAAGTGTCGAGAGGCGAAATTCAATGACGTGTAGATTCTTTTTTTAATATTCCAAGTGAATTATTTAACGGTTATCGCCTTTTTTTATTCGGCCTCGGCTACATCGCTTGAAATATAAAACGGGGGCTACTGTATTATTGACAAAAAAAAAAAAAAAAATTGAGAATTGAGGAAAATAGACGTGTGCTTACACATCTTGCACAGAGGGTCCGCCGATGTCGTTGGGTTGAAGTTTCGTCGCAACGTTGCTTGAATTATTAAGCCGTTGAAAATTTTACAATTTCGTCGTCTAGTGTTTGTTAAAAATTTCATTTTCACTTTGTCGTGCCCCGTAACATGTGCGCATACTTCGCGGGATTGCGGAATAGCGTCAGCTCGTGACGTAGATACTTGGAAATATTTTCCTTTGTAATTCACATCCGAGTCATTTACTATAAATTCGCGGCCGTCGTTGATTCATTGGCGTTATATATTCGACGGTCATTGCAAACAAAAATATTTTCAGTCGCCGAACAATTGTTGCGATGATTATTTTTCGTTTTCGGATTAAAATATTAGAGCCGTGCATTTGCTTTTCAAAGTACGTAGATTTCTCGAAATCCAAAAGTTGAAAACGTCTAAATTAATCTCCAGTTGCACAATTACATTCTGTGATAACATCGAACGGGGCGCGCGCTATCTCCGAATTATCGAATAATTCACAAAATAGTCGTCGAATTTTTATTTACGGAGACATGAAACGGCAGTGCAGTTTCAATTTCCATTATTTGCAAAACGAGCTGGGGCCCGTAGGAGAAACGAACGAGCGTAGTACGTATAGATCGATTTGAAAATTCCGACGCTCCGGGATGAGCTAAAATCCGATAACGACGCCGGGTCGGGACGGGGGGCTATAAAAACCGGAGGCGAAGGATGAACGGAAATAGGTTGTAGGTGTGCGGGAGAGGCGTTCGACGAGAGATCGTCGCCCTCAGGTCAGTTTTTGTCGGGGTTACAAGGGGGGTGTAAAGAGAAAGGGACAAGAAAGACGAACCCTCGTTAGTTACAGGGCGGGGAACGACCTCTCTCTTCGCATATTAGGGTGGCTGCCGGCAGCAAAGGGGGGGAGAGTGAGAGACCTGCGGGACATGCGCTCTCGATAGAATAGGGGGTAGGTCGCCGGCATGGGGGTGTAGGACAGAGCGGTAAGACAGCAATGTGGCAGTAGGAGGGAGCAAAAGGGGATCGAGGGGAGCAAGGTTGCGTTGAAGGAGAGGGGTAGAGAGAGAGAGGGAGAGCGTTGCCGGCTGACGCACGCTTTATTCGAAAGTGAACTCATCGTGGGTTCCGGCGTGCGCCACCACCGCCGCCGCCACCTCTCCTCCTGTTCTGCGCTGCCCTGGCGGTGCTAGTGCTCATTCTATTTCTCGGTTTGGCCCGTGCGCCGCACGCTAGTGCTCTCCCCTCCTTCTTCTCTGCGTGCCCCTTGGTCAGCGCGGGCGGCAGTGTCGTCGGCGTATAGTCGTCACCGCCGTCGTCGTAGGAGGTCACGTGACGGTGGCTTAGCGTGCGTGCCTGCCAGCTCCAACTTCTCCCCCCGAGAACTTCAGTTTCACTCTGTGCCAGTCAGCTGCCGGGGCAGTATCTCCTCGCTCGATCGCGTCGGGCTCCGTTTCTCACTCCCCTGACCTGTGTGCCGTTTCGCTCGGTTTATCCACGTGTGTTCAGTGTCTGTCTGTCTCTCTCTCTCTCTGTGCGTGTGCGACGATATCTCGAGAGAGAGAGAGCAGCGGCTCCGCTAGATCGACAGCTGCAAGAAGCATCGTCTTTCTTGCTCTCACGCACACGCTTGCTTCGCGGCAGTAGTAGCGGCACATAACGAACAGCGCGCGCACGACTCGTGGCCGCCAGCAGCTGAGTAGATAGGTGTGCGATCGCCAGGGACACACGCGACGACGGAGCCAGGGAGAAGCAGCGACGCTTCAATTCTGTCATGGGGGACAACATAACGTAAAGTTCTTTTTATTTCTTTATTTTCACCTTTTTATCGTACGCGCTTTTGCGTATTCCTTCCAAAGAATCTAATCCTAATAGATATATGCGTAGAATAATAACAATAATCGAGTTGGCGGTGAAGTAAAGCCGAGATTTGTGCAATCGCTACTGTCTCTCTCTCTCACTCACTCACTTACTCACTCGCACGTTCTCTCTCTCTCTGTCTTTCTCGTGCTCGCAGAATTTATTCTCGGCGCGCTGACGCAGCGAATTTTCGATTCGTCGAGAGAGTAGGTGTTCTTTTTTTCTCTCTCTCCTTCTATCTTAGCGAGAGAGAGTGAGATTCTCCGCTACATACCGGCCCGGCTGCGTGCGCGTCCTTTCCAAACGCACGCTTTTTTGAATAATCGAGCAAAAGGGAGAGGAGAGAAGAGAGGCTGTGGGCTATCTCGTTTACGCTTGCGGAGCAGACGAGCAGGCCCAGCGGAGAGAGTAGGCCGCAGCATTATTCCCGTGTCTTTTCGCGCTTGTCGCGCCGCTCTCGCGCGAGAGATAGATCTATACTTAACTCGTCGTCGCCGTCGTCGGCGCACGATTTTTTTTATCTCCGTGGAAATTCTCGTATATCGAAGAAAGAGGAGAGAGAGAGAGAACCACGTCTGCGCGCTTCTCGTCTGCTGCCGGCCCTCCTCCTCCCCCTTATCTCCGACGCGTCGACGCGCGGCCTCCGTCGTGTTATAGAACTCCACGCGCGCTCTAGACAGCCATCTGTCTTATTTTCGGACCGTTCCTTGACCTTGTCCCAAGGGCTAAGTCTCGACTGGCCACACACCTCCCCCTCTCACCTCCTTACCCATCTCGGGAGCGCGTACTCTTTTTTTTTTGTTGCTTCTATATCGTTCGCCGACGCGGCGTCTGTATGCGCGGGGGAAGGCTTTGTTCGCCAGAAAGGCCACGACAGGGCAAACGATGACCTTTTGCTTGATTGCAGGAACGAGGATCAATGGTCGGGCGACTCTAAAAATGGGCCAAGCGAAAATGATCGTGATTACGCTGGACCCCCGGGCATGGACCCCGATGGCGTCATCGAGTGCAACTGGGACACCGTAAGTATATCTCGTGCAGTACGACCTATTTTATTTGCGCGCATATACAAAACGCACAGCCGCAAAAGCAGAGGCGTTTTATTATTTTCTAATTGGAATTTTGTCGAGGGGGAGTCGTATTTCAAAATTATTTAAAAACGCATCTCTCGCCGCACACGCGCGCGCGCGCGCGTTTTGTACGCAATGATTCTCTTTCGATCTTAAAATATTTTTGTTGCCGTAAGCTTCGGATGTTTTTGCAGCTGATGAATATTTATGAGACTCTCGATGATATTATCAAGTTTAACTTTTAGCGAAAACGTAGTTTTTTGTTTCTCAAGGCATGAGTTGTTCAAATGAGTATTTTATTGTTTATTTTTAAAAAAATACCGAATAAATGTTGAAACGAACGAGCTTAAAAAGATATCGAATCGACTGCTAATTATTATTATTCCTTGTAGATTGTGGACAATTTCGATGACATGAACCTGAAGGAAGAACTTCTGCGTGGTATATATGCTTATGGTTTTGAGAAACCCTCGGCTATTCAACAACGTGCTATTTTACCTTGCGTGAAAGGACACGATGTCATCGCACAAGCTCAATCAGGTACCGGTAAAACCGCTACCTTCTCCATTTCGATTCTTCAGAAGATTGATACCAGCATCAACGAGTGCCAAGCCTTGATTCTTGCTCCTACTCGAGAATTAGCACAACAGGTAATGACACCGACTCAATTTCAATCGTTTATTTTCTCATTCGTCAAGACATTCGATAATTATGTTTAATAACGTGAAAATTACCATTACAGATTCAGAAAGTAGTTATCGCCCTTGGTGATTTCATGCGTGCGCAGTGCCATGCTTGCATCGGTGGCACAAACGTCCGCGAGGATATGCGCAGGCTGGACCAGGGTGTTCACGTCGTTGTCGGTACCCCCGGCCGTGTCTTTGACATGATTAGCCGACGTGCATTGCGCGCAAACAACATTAAGTTGTTCGTCCTCGATGAGGCCGATGAGATGCTCTCCCGTGGATTCAAGGATCAAATCTACGATGTCTTTAAACTATTGCCAAGCGAGGTCCAGGTAAAGATAACGAAATTCGAAATTTTATAGAATACCTTTAATTGAGTGAGAAATTGTTGTCAATTAAAAGTTATGTTGATTGTAAAAGTTTAGAAGGAAGGCACGAGAATTAATGTTAATTTTGTTTATTTACAGGTTATCTTGCTATCGGCTACTATGCCGACCGATGTATTAGAAGTGAGCAAGTGCTTTATGCGAGAGCCTGTAAGTATTCTCGTAAAGAAAGAGGAGCTGACCCTTGAAGGTATCAAGCAGTTCTTCATCTACATTGAGAGGGAGGACTGGAAATTAGATACCCTGTGCGATTTGTACGATACTTTGAGTATCACGCAGGCCGTAATCTTCTGCAACACCCGTCGTAAGGTCGACTGGCTGACTGAGAATATGCACCGAAAAGACTTCACTGTCTCTGCTATGCATGGAGACATGGACCAGAGAGAACGTGATGTTATTATGCGACAGTTCCGTACTGGATCCTCTCGTGTACTGATCACAACAGATCTTCTTGCTCGAGGTATCGATGTCCAGCAGGTTTCCTTGGTCATCAATTATGATTTACCGTCAAACCGAGAAAATTACATTCATCGGTAAGAAATGTTTTTAAATTTATTTACATAGACATTTTGTAGTAATATTTTAACAAGAATAGTAACGAAAATACGATATTAATTTTATCTTTCGTGCTTTTTCAGTATCGGACGTGGTGGCCGTTTCGGTCGTAAAGGTGTTGCGATCAATTTCGTGACAGCCGAAGATAAGAGAACATTGAAAGACATTGAGCAGTTTTATAACACTCACATTGATGAGATGCCGATGAACGTCGCAGATTTGATCTAAATCCCAGAGGATAAAATTACTTATTATAAAAAAGAATAAAAGTAAGTGAAAACGGAGCTCTCAGCCAATCTTTCATGGTGTGCGAGTATAATACTGATTTCTTGAAAAAATCATAATCGCTTGTGTAAAAGCACAAGTTTACCACGGATAATTCCAACGGATTCTTAATTCTTCTCTGAATTAATTTTATTTTATAACAAGTAGATATATCTACATTAGGTAAAAAAACTAGTAATTTACGCGTTGTGCTCACAACCGTAAATATTAAAACTAAAGCTAACTATTTCAAATACTATTATATCTATCATTATATTACTTATATATTACATTAATTACTAATTAGTATAAAAACTGGCTAGAAATATTGGATAAAGCAGCTGGAGCAGAAGCGTCTGCAAGACGCGGTAGGCCGCGCGCGTACGTGGCCCTGCGAGGCGCGTTCGCTGGCCTGCAAAAGCGACAGCGGCTGATATCGGGTTAGGGGAAACACGAGTTTCACTTATTTCCAGAATCGATTATTTTAATCATGTTTATCACGTTTATTATTTCTCTTCGGGAGGCGATACCTCTCCTTTCGCTTTTCTTTATTTCTTCTTTTGTTCGGACCCATAAGATTGTGGAAAAATCGCACATTTATTTTTACCATACGTGTAATAATCATACTAGTAGTTTCCTTTCAATGTTTTTACTACCAAGACTGCAACTCGTTTGTCTAGGCAGAGGTTTAGTTGGATATTGGAAAGGCTATTTCAATCACAAACGATCGAGAAGGAGATTTTTTTATAGCAGTCTAGTTTATTTAAATAAATTTTGTACATTATATACTCACTTGGATGCAATTTTACTTTATTTTTTGTGTTATACAAACTATTTAATAAATAAATTTTAATAAACTGTATTTACTGATAATTATTTGTGAAGTCTCCTTTTATTTCACTTGACCAAAAAACGAAACGCTTTTCCAAACCAATTAATGCTACTGCATGGACAAATTAATGTTATGTAAACTTATATAAAAAATACTTCTCAAAAAACGGTATTTGTATCTCTCTTTCTTTTGCTTTAATGAATAAAATTATAAAAGCAGATAAGGTAAAAAATTACAATAGTCTTTACGGTCACTTTGTATTTGTATTTCCAGGCATTACTGGGAGCCACACGAACGGGGAGTATATTTTTGGAAATAAAGACCAAATTTTCCGATTGAAACATGCACTCTCGTGAATCGATCATCCTTTCTAAAATTCCTGTAAATCTTGACAAATTTACAAAAGAAAAAAGTTATTTGGCGGCACACACCAATTCTTCAAATCAATCACAACAGTCATTTTATTGTTACCTTCTTTTTTTTTAATTGTGGAAAAGGAAAAGATCGTTTTACACTTTATTAATAAAAAAATGTCAATTTAATCACGATGGTTGATTCCGTATTTTTATTAAAATTATTCCTAACACATTTTTTTTCTTCTATGACATAAAGTCAGTTTTTTTTAATTATTACTTGTACTTATAGTATTTCTAATTGAGTCATAATTAGTGAATTTGTACATACGTCTTTCTATGAAAGAATCTTTCTAGAAGTCTTGCATAAAACGTTCGCACGGCTGTAGATAAGAAAATAGAGAGATAAAAATAACGTTGATGACTAGGGTAACAAACAGAAATTTGGCAATCCAAAAAGCCTCACATTTTTTTAATAATTAATAATTTTTCCAATCATTCAATTTGACGCGATTTTTATGTAGAATTATAAAGAAAGAAATGACAAAAGTGAAAGGAGATTGTGAAAACTGTTTCGCAGCAGAATCGACTAGTTAGATAATTTATTCAAAATGTAAACATAACATTTTTCTTTTTTATTTATTATTTTTTTCTTTACAATTAGGTAGTTAGATAGATAATTGTCATCTTATAAAATGTACTTTGTCAAACCCGAAGAGTCAATGCTTCCAATATAATTGTACACCACTTAACTGATTTTTGTGTTTAGTGAAATTGATAGCTCAAAGTTTTGCACATATTGTTGTCTGATGAAATAGTACGTCAATATGAAATTTTGCTTATTTTTTATACGTCTAAATTACAATTAATATAAAAAATGAAGGATCTTATGTAATTTTTTTGTTTCAAAACGAATATCACAGAGTAGTATTCAAGATTTTTGTATGAGGAATTAGTTGAGACTGTTTATGTCTGCCACAGGTTAATTTAGACGTTATACTTTGTAACTATTTTACTTAATGACTGTTGATATGACGAAGATTTGTTTTAATATGCTAAATGGACTGAGATTGTGCAACTTATGTGTTCAATAGAAAAACAAACTGTAAAACAAAGGGTACTGATCGTTAAACACGGGACCGTTTTCAGTTCCCGTTCAAAATATGATTCAGTACTAGTGGAATTGACGTACACAGTATTGAAAATTCCTTTAAACATTTTTCTATTGTATTGTAAGCTTATGTCCATTGTGAGTGATTAGGGGAGGGTCAGATAATTGATACAATTCGCTATGTTTTTACACCTTTAAAAATATTAAAAGTAACTGACTGTTAACTAAACGTGTAAATTTCTAAATGATGTAGACAATGAATATGTGCGAATAAATATTTATTCATGGAAACAACTGTCCCACACTTTACTTAAATGCCAAATATTTGTAAAACAAAAGTTGAGGAAAATAAATAAGCAATTTTGTAGCTTAGAATTCTTATATAGATATATATATTTTTTTATATGTACTTATATACATTTCAATTTTTACACTTCGACGTTAAAATTAAACAATCGTAATATACAATGACCATTAAATGCTGAATGTCACAATGTAGTGTACCTGAACGTCTTGGCAATGCGACATTCAATGTGAAAACAATGATTTTTAAATATTCTACAAAAATAGTTTGAGTCGCAATCAGTATATTATATTGCTTTTAACAATCATATAATTTAAAACTTACGCAAATTTGCACACAAAGGGTTCAAAATTTAAATTTGTAATTAGAAAATTTTTATATCTATCTAACATTAAACTTTCTATTGTTTGAAATGAAATCCAAGATTTAAACTTTGAACCCGTAGTATTTGACACGCCAACGGTTATACACACCACAACGAGTATTATGCTGACGCATTTGAAAGACACAGTTCAACAAGAAGATAAAAACACCCTGTACCAGACAGAGTAAATGCATTCCTTACAATTTAATCATCCATTGATATTTTCTCTTGCAGTATATGATCATAGATTCCCTAAAATAAAAATAATTAAAAAATATCAATCAACAAAATTATTTGAAAATGAAGGTAAAAGCATAGAAAATACGAAAGTTTAATTACCATGAGTGTTGTGAAAGCATATCCAATTGGTCCATTCTTCAGGTAAGGTTCCATGAAATCATTTATAAAATGTATTTCGCTTTGAAGCTGTAAAACACTCGCTCGAATAACGACGAAGTAAAATATTGGTATTAATTCGTCGGCTGGCAATTTGTAATTTTCTTTTAATCTTTTCTGTATAGCCTAAAAACCAATGAAACAGTCATGAAATAGTTCTCATAAACAGTTTATCTGAATTAAACAATTTTTTACCAGTTCAATTTGATGGTGAGTATTTCTTATGACTATTAACTTTTCTACCGCTGAAAATGTTGTTTTCAATTGTTGCAACGTCTCTATCGCTTCGTTGAGAAAAATATCGTTATCTGCAGTATCGTAATTTTTCCAAAATTTTCTAAAACAAATTTTAATTTTTCAATTTTAATACTCGTAAATGGAATCAGTATCAATTACATAAAAGGTAAATAACTCACTCGTCAATACCCAAAAAAGCTAGTAGTGTGTTATTAGGCTGTTTATTCCACTTAATTAATCGTTCCCAATAAGCATCGTCGGTCTTTTTATTGTGAAGAGCATAGAGTACAAATAAGGCAGAATAAACTCTCGGCAGTAATATTGGATGAAGTATTGCTGCTGCACTTATCACTTTTCTGTAAATAAAAAGTTTCAAGTAGTAAGTAATACATCTTTACGATTTTCATAATAATAAAAAGATTTCAAATGAATTTCTAAATTCTTACTCTTCGTTGCATTCGCCATTTTCGGCTTTTAATATAAACTGATCTTCAGCTTTGGGTAAAGCAGGAAAAAACAGTGTGACAGCCTCATATATCCTCGAAGTCATGCTTCTGAGCTCTTTCACTGCGTGTTTCAAGAGTAGAGGATGCACTCTAACGCCTCCGTAAGTTGCCGTGTAAACCGTGGCTGTTGGAAAAAAGACATTTTTTTTTATAATATACTTAAACAAAAGCTATAAATCAAAACAAAAAGTTGAAGAAAAAAACTCACCAAGTTCACTTAGCAGCATGCCAAGTGGATGATGTGGACTCTCGAAGGCGCGAGAGAGATACTTGTGTATTTGCTCGTAGGCTGGCATACTTAATTTTTCGTAACCGGAACACAGAATTTTGTTAAGCTGGTCGTAGCTCGTTTCTGCATCTTTGCCGTCTTTTTGGCTGAGAGAAGAGGCAAGGCAAATATTGCTGTTGAAGTATTGCCGTTTTTGATTGCTCCTTTCCGACTTTGAAATTATTGCCGCGACATTTTGCCAGAGCTTTTGAGTATCGAGCTGTCGCGGCACTGAATTTTTGGCGTTTCCGTTGCTTTGATTATCTGGAATTCCGAGTTGCTGATAGAATTGCCTAAATATCGCCTTCCATTTTTGATCTGGAGGCGCACTGAGTTTACCGAATGATCTGGTATCGAATAAAATATTTAATTTTGTGTAAGTTACAAAATTTAAGTAAAAACAAAGTTTGCTGTACTAAAACTTACGGTGGTCCTTGTTTTGAATTTTCAACCGTCTTGTTGTTTATATAAAGTTTTCCCGTGATTCCTATACCTTCGTTCCACGCTCCAGTAAAATTACCCTCAGACTTTTCCCCATTGCTAAATGTTAAAATGCCCTTACCACCAAAGACACCAACAGATTTAAATTCACCTTCGTAGTGAGTACCATCTTCAAGGACCATAATACCGCGACCCTAATAATTTAAATTGAAAAAAAACTATTGAAAAACTGAAGTAGTTAAAAATGAATTAGTACCACTGTGTGCTTACCGTAAAAACGTCCTGAACAAAAACTCCTTCATAATATATTCCGTCCAATGTAACTATCAAACCGTTTCCATGCTTAGAATTATTATTCCAAAATCCCATGTATTTTTCTCCTGTAACATTGTTTCATCAATTAATTTTATTAACTTCCAACGCAATTAAATATTGAAATATTGCTATCTACAAAGTCATGCATTACCAGTTTTTATGTCATCCATAACTCCATATCCTTGTTTCATGCCTGAAGACCATTCACCAACATACACAGAGGCTACAGAGGCCATAAAGTGTCCCTCTTTTTTCATTCCGTGACTATGTGGAAGACCGTCTTTGAAATAGCCTTCGTAAACATCTCCGTTTATGTAGCTGAATACATAAATTACAAGACATATCAAACATGGTTCGAAGTTTGTTTGAACGTTAATTATGCAAAGTTAAATAAATAATTAAACGAATGTTTTGATGACACGCAACCACGTACTTCATAATACCGTATCCATTTTGCTGGCCATCTTTCCACTGGCCTTCGTAAACTCCTTGGGTTGGCATTTCCATTCTTCCAGCTCCGTGTATGGCACCTTTGTGAAACTGACCTATGTACATGCGATTGTCGGCCCACTCTAATTTCCCGGAGCCGTGTAATTTGCCATTCATCCACTGACCTATAAAATTGATTTTATCAATAAAAAAAGCCTAATAAAACTAAAAGCATGAATTTACGAGCTTTTAAACATTACCAGTGTAAATGGCGTCCTTGTAAATGGAATGCTTCGTGAAAGTAAACGAGCCAGTGCGGATTTGCGGCGGCTTGTGACTAGCAGACCTTTGCAGGCTCTTATTAATTGCTATTTGAAAAGCATGAAACCACTCGCTACGGTCGGCGGCCGTCGGCGTGTACAATACAAAATTATCCTCTGGCGTCGTTATCGATATGGCATTCTGCAATAAGTCAATGAAATTTTGATTAGCCAAAATCTCTAGAAAATCGTAAATATTTACATTTCAGTACATTGACTCGATCAGCTGCTTACTTTTAAATTATCCGAATCGGCTAACATTTCTACCCATAATAATGGCAAAAGATGAGCGGTGTAATTCGTGCCGCTAACGTGTACTAAAACGTCGGTTAAAAGAATAAACCAGTGACTTGAGAATCTACTGGAATTTTGCAAGGAGATTGGATTTGTACGAGATTCGCGGATCATTCTTCTTTCGGGAGATCGGAAATGTTCCACTAACTTTCCGGATCCTTCCCAAAAAATTTTTGTACTTTCGGCTTCCTGTAAACGTTTTGTCTGCTCTTTAAAGACCGATTCCCACTTATTCAAGCTCTCTTGCAGGTCGTTCGCTTTTCCATCACTTTTGCTTGATTTGATTAAACGCTTCATCGTGTCTACGTAGCTGAAACATTGCAAAACAACCGGTAATGATTATCAAGACTTAAGATAAAAAATTGAAAAAAAAAATTCAAGTCTATCACTCAAATACTTATATTTTTTGTTTGTTGTTGGATTATCAATAACACAATAAATAGCTTATTGCCGAAGCGCGACATGACTAACTAAAGCCGTTTATCTATTTGCTTAGGTAGCGATAAAAAAAAGTGATCACGAACTAAAATGTATTCTTAAAAAAAAGTAAAACAATATATCTTAATAAGAAAGCACGGGAATAAACTTGTTTCACTTGTTTTATTCCGTATTGAAAATAAATTTATAACCAGCGTATAAGAAACGTTTGGACCTTTGTTAGATGATTCCGTGACAATTAACAACTTTACATTTCTCGATGCTATCCCTCGGACACTTTCTTCTTTTACGTCCGTAAATCGATTGAAGACGACGATTACATTCGAGGAATACGATTTTAGCGTCGTAAAGCGATCACGTGGCGCTGAGTCAGCAGGAGTTTTCACGGGCGCAACGCGTCTTATTGCACATTGTGCCGCGTCTTTCTCCAATTGAAAATGTCGTACAATAAAAATGAGATTTATTTCATCGTCTAGGCTGCGATATCAGCCAACTCAATAAGTGAAGTAAAAATATTTGCATCAGATCGTTAATTAAATTGGCTATATAGCATCGAAAAATCGAAATTCCAAAGGTAAAACAACAACAATAATTGAGAGAGAGGTAAATGTGCATACCAGGTCGAGTGCTGTAGCGGCTGTTGCAAGGCAGCAGCGATAACGGCCTCATTACTAGCATCCCCGTTTTTGGCATCGGCCTCGGGCTTGAAAACGCTGCCCAGGGTATCGAGCACGTCGATCAGCTTGGCTATTTGGGCGAAACCTCCGAGCGCAATAACGTCACAGAGGGCGTAGACGTAAGCCCTGTAGACGCTGATAAATTCCTCGGGACTGGCGAGGAGTATGACTTCGCGGGCTTCGATCGTGCCGTTGCAGCAGTCCTGCAGGCTCTTGACGTTCAGCACGTTGACGCTGAGCAGCTCCTTGTAGCAGCGACAGAGGCTCTCGTAGGTGCTGGCTTGACTGCTTGCGCCGCTCTTGACTCGGAACGGCGTTATCAGGCTGCGATAAGCCTGGAGGGACTTCTCAAGAAAGGCCTTCTCCTCCGCCAGCGCCTCGGACGCCGGGCTCGCAGCTCCTTTAGTCATCGTGCAGCAGCTCAGATTACCGGAGCAGAAAACCTTACGCAACGTGTACTCCTCCTTTGTTTCCGGCATCTCGAGCGTTGACATTACTCCGGAAGATCTGAAAATCGTTTAGTTTACATTAAGTACAGCCGTCGCGATGATAGAGCGTTGTCAAAATGAACGAGGCAAGAATTTGGCCGTGTTACCCGTGTTTGCCGACGAGGAAGAGCCTTTGGTCGGTCATGACGAGGCTGTGATCGCGGCCCGCGGCTAGATCTCTGGGGCGCTCTCCCTCCGCCAGCTGGACGAAGAAGTTGGAGGAAAAGAGCTGGGGCGCCTTCTGGTCGAGCTGCGAGCAGTGGGCGACCTGCATGTAGTTGTTGCGGCCCCAGGCGAAGGCCCGGCCGTCGAGGGTGAGCGCGAGGGCGTGGTGGCCGGCCGGGTCGGCGGCGAGCCTCGCGAGGGCGCAGTGCCCGAGGCTGGTGACCTCGGAGGCCCGGGCCCGGGCGACGAGGTCGCCGAGGCCGAGCTGGCCGTGGCGCGGCTCGCCCCAGGCCCAGAGCTCGCCGGCCAGGAGGGTCTCGCCGAGGCGCACCAGGGCCCGGGCGCGCTCGTCGAGCCTCCGCCGGCGCAGCTCCCGGAGCTCGCGCTCGGACGAGCCGGCCGAGCTCGCCGGGCCGGCCGGCCAGCCCGTCGCCCGGAGGCTGCTCACCAGGGCCCCGGCCGTGCGCTTCGACTCCTCGATCCCGAGCTCCTCGAAGGTGTCGTCGTCGCCGGGGGGCCCGCTCCTGCCGGCCGCCGGCGAGTCGTTCGCCTCGGAGCTGCCGCTGACGTGGCGCGAGAGGGTGACGACCCTGTCGCCGACGCTGCGCACCCCCTCGTACACGAGGCTCGCCACGCTCGTGACGTTCTGCTTGAGCAGGCTCGTCGCTGCGGGGCTGCCGCCGGCAGCGGCCTCCTGCTGCAGCGGCTCCAGCGCGAGCTGCTCCTCCCGCGCCGAGGCCGCCGCTCCGCCGCTGTACGAGGAGGAGACCCAGGAGAGCTGGCGCGTGAGGAACTGCCGCGCAGCCTCGGTGTTCAACAGGAGCGAGTTGCCACCGGCCCCGTTGCTGCTCGCCTGATTGTTGCCGCTGCTGCTAGTCCTGCCGTTCTCCCCTTCCTCGCTCTTCTTCGGCTCCCGGCACTCCGAGTCGGACCTGAAGGACTCCTGCGAGGAGAGGATCTCCTCGTGGGCCTCTCCGTTTGGCAGGGGAGCAGGAGCCGGGTCGTTGTCGAACGAGCCGAAGACGTCCTCCCGGCTGGCGCTGGATAGCCCGCTAACCGAGCGCCCCGAGAGACTGAGATTCCTCGGCTGGGGCCGACCGAGCAGCGGCCCCGTGCCCGAGGACGAGCCGAGGCTCATGGGGCTCGGGGCGACGCTGCTCAGGCAGCGGGCGCACGACTTGGCGAACACCTCCTCGGCCTCGTTCTCGCTGTCCGTGTCGTCCCTGGCCAGCCTTGACAATCGCCGCGCCAGCACCAGGTGGAAGTCCGAGCCGCAGGCGATGTCGGTGACGTAGCGGCCCTCGAAAAAGACGACCCTCCTCGGCGTCTCGGATTTAACGTCGACCTGCGGCTGATCGCCGCTCGCCCACAGCTGGCCGTTCTCCGTCACGTACAAGGCCGACTCGTCGTTCACCGCTATGGCATTGACCTTCGCCACGCTGTTCTCCCGCTTGCAGCTGCAATCGATTTGTTTTCGTTACTGCGTATCGACCCCCCGAGCTTTTTTGCTTTTACGTTGTTAGTATTAACAATGATAGCTTTACACGCGGCCGCGGGTTATTGCGCTTGAGAATTCGCTTGGATTTTTCTTTTAACTCCGAATTTATATTATGCTTTATTGAAGGGGAGATGTAGAACCTTGTAACGCTGCTATACTATTTGAACAATTGTAATTCAATGTTTACATTTATCGGGACTGATAAAAGTATATCATATGCCGAACGTTTCGTCACTATCAAGCGCTGTTTACAAAACAATGGCTTCTTTTTTTTTCGGCTTCGTGTACGCTTTTTAAAATGCAGACTTTGTTGCCGCCCAAGAAAAAAAAAATCTGAATGATTTCAATAATGATAAAAAAAAAAAAAGAACGAGGTATATGGCAGAGTGCTTACCCATGAGCGCAGTACTTGTCCTCCTCTTTGAGCACGACGGTATCAACGACTTGGAGATCGAGTGGGTTGATCTTTTGCACGGCTCCATCGTTGGTAACGGCGAAGAGGTGCTCGCTGTTGGCCGCGATATCGAGGACGCCGAGGTCCTTCTTGCAGAGCCTGACCGAGGCGCTTGTCTCAGCCTCGACGATGTCCCCGTAGTAGAGGCTAGAGGCGGTGGTCATGAGGAAGAGCCGAGGACCGACGGCGACGAGCTTGGCCAGGGCTCCGTCGAGGGGCTCGTCGAGCTCGAGCTCGATTTGATCGGGCCCTTGCCAGAGGCGCAGCTGCTGCGCCTCGGCTGCTGGCCCATCACCGGGCGCGGCCGACGATGACGACGACATAACCTTCCTCGAGTTGCTGCTACTGCTGCTGCTCTTGCTGAATTGGCCGCTCGACTTGGCGTCATGTTAGCGGCGGTGATAATCCGGAGCGGGCTTCTGCAATCAGCTGGGCGTTACACGGGAGCATCGCTCTGCTGCTGCTGCTAAATACGTTGTAGCGCTCTATGACTTTTATTATTTAATCTCTCCACGGACGACTCTCTCTCGCGCGCGCTCGCTTCTGGATACTGCCGAGATCCGGACTGCTGTTTTTCCGAGTATATAGCTCTCTCTCTCTTGCCTGCTGGAGGCTGTGCGCAGTTGAGGCGCGCGCGCGGATACTCCCCCTCGCAGCCCTCTCACTCGATGTGCTCCAACCTGCTTCATATACGTACACGCGTTTAAGTAGCCTGCGAATATATATATATATGCCGCACATGAGAATACGCGGGGCGTTTGACCGTTTAAAGGTCACCAACAAGTATAAGTACTTATACTGTACACAAGTATGTTATACGCGTATACACACAGAACACAGCTGGTCAATTTTTCGGAGCAGCTGCTTCTTACTCGCTTCTGCTATAAGTGCGCGAGCGGCGTCTGCTGTATTGTTTTTGTTTTGGTAGCCGATAATCGTCTGCTGCTGGATTTGCATGCGGGCAACACAACTTAGAAAGCGATCTTTTTTTAGCAATTTGTCAGGCTGATTATCGGCGTAACGAAGTTTATGAATATTTGGAGAAATAAATGAAACGATTTTACAGCGTCTTTTTTCTTTTACTTTAAAAATTAGATATTTTTTATTAAATTCTTTTTTAATTTAAGTTATTTTCCAGAAGGGACAGTAATATTCTAATAGTAATAATAGGGGTCAATATCTCTTGCACTTGGACAAACGCGATAATTCAGCCTAGAAGGAGAACTAAGTCTGCTGAGCTTTTTTGATGGAGCTTTTTTTGTACCGACAATTGTATATTTATTTAATTCTTCCTTACTTGATGTACTGTGAATTGATGAGCAAATACTGAGTTTTGATAGCTGTCTTTTTAAAATCTATAATATATTAATTTTTAGATTATTAGTATAAAATTAGATTGAACAAATGTAAATATAATATACAAAAATTAAAACATACCTGTGGTGTATCATTTGTGGATGATTTTGTTTCAGTATTCTTTTTTTCAAAATTAGGCATAGTGTGTAATATGTGGTTTAAAATTTTTATTTTTTTAGAACTTTTATTGCTATCATTGGATATCTTTGATTCATTCTTTGATTCACTTGTTTCATTATATAATCTTTCCAAAAGAATCTTGATTAATTCTAAATTGTCTAATTTTTTACTAGTATTTAGTAGAGTTTTAATTAAATTATTCAATAATATTTCTGTTGTTTGATATTCTTTATCTTTTTGTGTCTCATTTTTTTGATTCTTTATAATTTCTTCTTCTGCTTCTACTAACTTATACATAGACTTAGAAGGTAAGTCACTTCTTATTTTTATGGAATATGTAAATGTATTTGAATTTATTTGTGGGACTACATCATGTTCTATGAATAAATTAGGATTTATTGATGTACATGATTTTCCTTCATTACTTTTCTTTTCAATATTTATTTTAGTTTGACTTTCTTTTGTATTTTCTGCCTTTTCAGTATTAGTGAATTTTTTACAAACAGTACCTTTATTTATTAATTTAAAAAATTGCAGCAGTCCTTGACATATTTCTATATTTGCTGTTTTAGACAAATCGCGTTTTTTCTTTCTAAAACACTTTTGAAGGAACCATGCCAATATTTTTTTTCTTTTAGAATTTTCTGCTAATTGAGTTTGAGATAAAAATTCAGTCATTGATTTTTCTTCTTTGAGTGCATCTAAAATAGTATTTGGCACTTGAATCACAAAAGTCTGTTTTTTATTAATGTCTCTTGAATTTTCTTCAGCATTTTCAGGTGTTTCACTTAATAAATTTTCATAACAGTTTTTTTTAAATAAATCACTCTTTAAATTGAATTTATTTTTACAATCTTGCATAAGTAATTGTATATCTGGCAAACTTTTACTTAATTTGCTATTCAATGAAGTATATGATTTAACTTGTTTTTCTCCTAATCTTTTCTGTGAATCTAAAAACAATTTTTCTATTCGAGCTAAATGATTTTGACATTTCTTTATTTGGTACAGGAATTCTGATTCATTATTACATGGAACATGCAAGATATCTAAATTAAAAATTATTTCCATGTAATGACATTTTATTGATAAATAAAATTTATAAAGTAAAATTTATAAAAGATATAATCTTCACCATACCTCCCTTTAAATAATCCATAAGTACTTTACTATTCTAAGAACAAGATAAAAATATTTATCTATTACACATAATAACTTTATTTTTGGTTAGAAAAGCTTGCATGTCTTTTGTTTTTTATTGAATATTTTTTTTTCAATTTATAATTGTACAAATTTATTCTAAATCTTAATCTTAATTATTATATTAAACTATAAAATATAACTTTATTTATTATTTATCACAGCAAAGGACGTTTGTATGCCCACAGTTTGTCATGATCATAAATTTCATGTATTTTTTCATACATGTACTTAAAAAAAAATAACAAATTATCATATTGTCCTTTGTAAGGTTGACATAAATCTGATTCTTTGATAACAGTTTTAATTTCATTTGTCAATGTTAAGTCTTCAAGTTCTGCATAATTACTGACCTCTCCAAATGCACTAGTATGTAATTCAACAAGAAATTGGTGAACAGCTTCTATCGTAGCTAGATACCACCTAGGACTTTTCTTTTGGTGTCTCCAAAATTGTGATATTCGTGATCTCAATACAACACAAGGTAAATCTATAATTGGTAAAAAGTATATATATTTTAGAAAATTATTAAATGAAAAAATATAAAATAATATTTTATATCAAACCTCGTAATCTTTGGTCTTTGTAAATTGATTTTGTTTGATGCCAAGTACTGTCAATAAATACAGCTCTTGTGATTGGAAATTGGTTTTTTATAACTTCAACAACAGTTTCATTATTATTTTCTTGTTTTTTTCTGAACAAATCTTCAACACTCATTGCAGTTTTGCTAGGAAATATAAGTATTGTCTAAAAGCTGGTGTTAGCTTGCTTCAATAATAATAAAAAAAGAAATAAATTTCAAAATTCATAATCAATTTTACCTTTTCATTTTGTGAAATCTCTGGAAAGTCTGGATAGGTGTAAATTGTAACATCTTCTGGTGCTATAATAGCAGCATGAACAGCAGTGCTTTTACCCTCAATCTCCTGTACATGTTTGACAATGTCAATTTTTACTGGTAGCTATAAATTAAGAACATTCATTTATGAAAAATACTTTAAGTACAGTGTAAAAACAATTTAGATATAATGTAGGTTAAGACAAGGGCAATTAGCTATAGTTTATTAAAATTTATAATACATTTTGCAGTTAATAAAAAAGTTTTGAGAAAATTACCTTAATTCGCGGGATATATTTTTGGTCTATCACCGGGGTGTAACAAGAATAACAGAAAAACTTGCGAGACTTGTAACATTTTCCACAAATTTCACGTCCTTCGATGTCATCGAGACAACTGGCATCATCAATTTTCAAACGACGAAAAGGCGCACGATCAATAATTTTCTGTCGTTCTTCTAAATCCTTTAAATTTGCAGTTTCTTTATTTTCGCACGAATTTCCGCTCGATTCTGCCATATTTTCAAGTAGATACATGCGTTTATTTAGTGTTTACGCTGCCCGCTTCCACGTGTGCTAGGTGCAGGTAAAGTTAGGTTTCGATCTGCTTGAATAAATACATAAAATGGTCATTTTGATAAAGGTAAGTATATTAAACTAGAGGTAAATAATTGTGTAAGAAAAAAATTTATTTCTATATGCCAACATTTTTACAAATAAATGGCTGCACTTACAATAGTTTCATTAAAATTAACATTTAAAATGCATTATGTACTTTTTCTTAATTTTAGCTTACAAAAATGTAATATTTTGTAATTCACATTATCACCCATTTATTTTTTAAAGATTAACATCTAAACCACCTTAAAGTACATTTAAAGCCAAAAACATTTTGTTTATTTATTGTACCTTCATAGGTGATGGTGAAAATACTCTTAATGCATATCTTACAACCATGACAGCACTGAAAACAAAGTAACAATGAATATTTTTGTATTTTATGTAATTAAAATTATTACAAGTATAAAAAACTACCTAATTGCAGCAATAATTCCTGCTGGCATAATTTTTCCTGTATTATAAAAACGATATCCCATGAGACCTCCAAGTGCCGCACTGCTTCCCAAAATTACTCCATAATTTTGTGGATCTTGCGAAGACTGGAATGCTCCATAACCCAAGATTGAGCCAAAAAGTAAACCAGCTCCCAATGATGGAATGGATTCTAAAAAATATAAGATAAGAAAGTACAATTATTATATTGTAGTTAATTGAATTTG
This sequence comes from Anagyrus pseudococci, assembly GCA_030522585.1. Taxonomy (NCBI): domain Eukaryota; kingdom Metazoa; phylum Arthropoda; class Insecta; order Hymenoptera; family Encyrtidae; genus Anagyrus; species Anagyrus pseudococci. The sequence continues at coordinate 22,725 of JAPYYQ010000142.1, read as the reverse complement.
ATGAAAAAATATCATCATTTACATTAACAAATTCTGAACAGATGAATTCAATTGTCAGTAAAAACAGCTGAGTTGTACAAAGTTTATGATTATGCATTGTTTGAAAATGACGTTCGTAAAAGTGAAAAAGAAAAAAGGTACAGATAACAAAAACACTTACGTGATTTCACATAACCCATAACGCCACCAGCTGCCACAGCTGCGGCATAAGCGAATCCAGGGATGTCAACCGGCATTTTTGAAGGTATTTTAACCAATTACTAGTTTGGAACCAGCTGTTTTGATATCAGTACAAGAACTGGTTTACTGAATTGTTGATTACCGAATGATCAGCAAGAAAATGCGCAACAGTACTCAAGAGCAGACTTGCGTTAGTTCGCAAAAAATCGTAAGATTTTCGTGTGTCGCTGTAGTCATGTTATTGTAGCTATTGCTATTATACATAACCTATGACTTTAATCTTCCCATATGTCTATATTCCTTTAAGTTTACCTGCCAATTGATATAATTATTCAATTTAGTTCAATACTTAATTAACAAAAAGTATAAAACGTAGATTTGACATTAGTGTTTGTATAAAAAGAAAAATTGATCAAATTATAAGTACAAATATGGCGGGTCAAACTGTCAAAATATACAGTAAACAAGATTTTTCAGAAATTACTAAAGGTATGAAAATAGCAAATTGCATGGAAAATAAAATTTCAGATATTAAGCCAGAAAATTTGCTTGAGAGTATAGAACAACTCATAGTGTCAGATTCACTAATCTGCTCTTACTGCAATACTGAATTTGTTGATAAAGTACAACAAAGATTACATTATAAATTGGATTGGCATCGGTTTAACCTTAAACAACATCTTCATGGCTTGCAATCGATTTCAGAAAGTGATTTTAATCTTAGGATAATAAACTCTATACCTGAGGAGCTTACGGATTTAAATGAATTAGATTTTCAATACCTTTCTGGTCTTAGTGATGATTCAGATGATAATGAAGATGATTATTTTGATACGTTATTTGTAAATGATACAAGAGAAATGAAAGAATCCAATAATAAAAAAGAGACATCAAAATCTCCATGTAATGCAGTTAAAAGTCCATCAAAAAACTGTAAAAAAAGTGCTTCTGAAGATGTTTTGTCACATACTAAAATATTTTTTGAAAATGATAATGGAGTGATATTTAGCATTTACCGATGTTTATTATGTGGTAAAAAGGATGATTTAGAAATGGATAGTAATGTAATTAGTAAAGCTTTAGAAATTGGGAAAAAATCAACATGGACTATTGTAATGGTTGGAGGAGGTCATTTTGCTGCTGCAGTTTTTTCAGATGGTAAAACTCTAGTCCACAAAACATTTCATGGTTATACTATAAGAGCAAAGCAAGGATCGTCTCAAAATGTACAAGATAATCGTGCAGCAAATCGAATGAGAAGTGCAGGATCAAATCTTCGTAGACATAATGAAGCTCATTTGATACAACGTGTGCAAAGTATTTTAAAATCTTGGTCACCTTACATTGAAAATTCATTTTTGGTTTTTTATAGAGCAGTTGGCACTTATAATCATTCTGTCTTGTTTAATGGAGAAAATGCTCCTTTTGATAAAAAAGATCCAAGATTAAGATCATTACCTTTTCCTACACGCAAACCAACTTTTAATGAAGTTAAACGAGTTTACAATCTCTTAAGTAGTGTGGAAATTCATGGTTCTACAACACCTGCAGATTTACAACCAACTCCAGCATGCTGTTCTAATGAGAAAACATTAAAAACATCTGATGTTGATTGTAAACAAGAAAACAGTAATAAGTGTGAGAAACAAAGTGAAAATCTTAATGTTAATTCAAATAGAACTAAAACAAAAAGTAAAAAAGGCAAACAAACAAAAAAAAATTCCAAAACATGTCAAATGTTTCCTGATTCAGAAAGTGAAATAGAAAACTGTATTTCTCTGATAGAAGATCAAGATATATATGATATTTGTGAAGAAGATACTGAAATCAGTTTTAAAGACAATTTATTGGAATATGAAGATACTGTTCCTAAGCATGTAAAAAAAAATTTATTAAAAAAAACAAAGAAAAAGAAAGTGTAATAAAAGTACATTAAAAGTATTACACTTGCAAAAAATAAATCTATAAATATGTTCACCTAATGTAAAAAATACAAAAACAAACTGTTAAAACTTTCTAAAAGTGTTGACAGATGTTTTGTCATTTGTTGTAATAAACATGAGATCAAACTTTGATATTATATTAGATTATTGAAAGATAACAGTTGTTTTTATTAACAAATGTAATGCAATTGAATATTTTCAACAATACCAAATATTATTCAAAATTTAACAAAATTATACCAGTATGAGTTTGATGTATAAATTGCTTAAATTTTGTATTATTTATTTGATGTATGGTAATGTGTAATAATATTTTATCTGTAATCTATGTATATATGACCATGTATCTTCTTGATCGACTGCCAATAAAATTAATTACAATTTGTAATTGTGATTTTAACATTTTTCAAATATTTTTTTTATTTTTTTGCTTTTTATATTTGTGATTTACTTTTATAGTCAATTGAGTGACTATTGAGAGAACATAAAGTTCAACTTATTCCATTTTAAATAACAACAGTAAAGCTATTAATTGATAGCTGTAAATAAAAATTAATTAATAACGTTTAATTATTTAGTTAAATTATTTAGAAAATTGTAATACTCAATATTATTTTTTCAAATAATTATATACTACTGCATATCAAGCCCATTATAGAAATATTTCATAAAATTGATATGAAAATTTTATTTGATCAACTTTGAAGAGGTAAGATAATTAAAAGTAATTTTTTACCACGCAATTGTGCGATAAGATTTGCAAATAGAAAAAACTTGTTTTTAAAATGGGGGCGCTACGGTCATATTACACACGTTCTCAACTTGTTACTCTACTACTGCATCCGGAGTGCGGCTCGAACCATATTTCCTACAAATTATTTAAACGTAAATTGACAAATGCGTCACGTACAAGTGGTTTTAAAATCAATTTCCCGGAAGAGAGAAAAATTAAGTAGTAGTCGAAGTTATTGTTGTCAGTGGTGTATTCCATAATTGTTCGCTGCGAAAACACGAAATCTCTTGCTTCCGTGCCTGGCCCCCCGACTAATCAGCTGATCAACGAGCCGTCAAAGGAGTAAAACAGGTTCGGCAGGCGGCAACAATTCCGCCTGGAGTAACGTTCCTGCGCATATATTTCGCAAGCAGTTGCAGTCGCGCTCCGTGCGATTTTTCTAATCTTCACCGAGCGGAGCTACAGTCGCCTACGTCAAAAGCACGTGTCTCAAGGCTAAGCGCACAAGGAGTAGGCATTCGCGGCTCTCGCGCGACAGTGTACATACGTCTACTATCGGTTTCGCTCCATCACGCGCGCGAGTCATCGCCACTGGCTCCGATAATCAAGCTATATCTCGCGGTAAAACGATCGCCCCGCATTCCATTCTGCAACTCGAGCCTTTCGGACACTGCGCTTATTTTACCGTTTTGCTTTGACTATGCTGCTGGATGACGGCTGTCTTTGCGCCACCGGCAATATTCTCAGCCTCAATGAGCTCAAGAAAAAGGCAGGGCTCAATTCTGGAGAAGAGGTAGCGTTTTTTACTTTGCACTTGTTTTCTTTTTTCGTTAACGAGATGCACCGACGTTTTTGCCAAAGTTTTTCTCATTTCAACTAACTTTTTCAGCTGGTCGAAGCTCTGAAAATTACTCTGGGAGACTCCAAAAGCAAAGGAGATGCAACAAGCGTTGTAAGTAACTATTGCCTTTGTGTTTTTACTTGTTATTTAAAATTTATTCAAGAGAATATTTTTGTTTGCAGAACAATAAAACTGATATAATTTCTGAGGATGTGGACAGGAAGGAACTGAAAATAACAGTTAAAATATTTTTATCCAACTCAGATGCAAAGTCATTGAGACAGGCTTTGGATAAAGGTATTTGAAGTTTCTCAAAACTTATTAATATTAACTTTACAATAATGAGATTTAATTTTTTAAATACAATTTCAGTGTGTGAAGTATTAAAAACTAATACCATTGAATCATTGGTAATAGTTCTTAACAAACAAGAAAATACAGATGATTTACTGCCATCGTTACAGTGCTTATGGACTGTAATTGAAGAGTACTATAAAAATGGAAAATTAATGAGCATTGGAGTCAGTGATATTGATACTGAAAAATTTATACAACTTTATAATTGGGCAAATGTACGTTAATTAAAAGTAATATTTTAAAGCTTTTTTTAATACTTACTAACTTCAAACATTTTTTAGGTCAAACCCAACATAGTTCAAATTAATCTTGCAACATGCTGTGTTGTACCCCCTGCTCTACAAGAATTTACAAAACAAAATGATATACAGTTACTTACACACAGTGATCCCAACTGTAAGTATGTCAAAGTATTACAAAGAAAATCATCATTTAAATTCTTTCATTTTCAAATAAACTTTTTTATATCTTTTAGCTATATTAACAAAGGAATCTTTGATAGAATTTTTTGGAGACAATGCTGAATTGAATTGGATTGCACGATACCAAATACATCTGCGATGTAGAGGTGTTCTTTCATCAAAAGGTTACTTAGTTAAAATTAACAGATTGTCATAAATTACAAGTGATTGTAATTTACTTCTTTATTAAAAATATTATATAGAATCTACAATAAAATTATACACAGCTTGTAAGCATAACATTTGATGAAAAATTGTTGCTCATATTGAAAGTGCAACAAATTTCTTATTATTTTTGAATCTATTTATACCTTGTGATAAACAAAGGTAATGATCACAACACTATTAATAGGCATTGTTTAAGTAGAAAATTTTTTTACTTTTTACATAAGTGATAAGGTTATTTTTAAAATTTCAAAAATATTTTTATATTACAAAAATTTTATAGATCACAAATTGTATTAATGTTTGTAGATAAAAACTAAATATAACTGGAAAATGATTGTTTCATGAAATATTTTATTTTGTATCATAGTTGTAAAATAGATACTTTTGGAAAGTAAAATAAAAAATAACTTACTTTTAACAGTACTTTTCTGTTTTATTTGCACACACATTTAATGTTAGCCTAGATAATATACGAAAAATGTAGTTGTGTATTTTAAGAAGTGAATTCAAGGTGTATATTGCTTTGTGATGTATCTAAATATTTAAAATATAAAATAATGAAATTTCATAAACATACAATTAGTACAAAGGGTAACATGAAAAGAATTAAAAATATTCAACGATTTTTATCGAGAATAGTAAAAGGAAGTCGTGAATATTAATATTTATTGATTTAAGTGTACTTGTACACAATATTTGAATATTTGAATATTTTAAATCGGACTACTTCGGTGTACACCGAAAGCATTTTTTGCGGTTTTATAGCATTTGTTCTTTTGTACTTTACTAAGAAAATGTGTTTAATATACAACAACAAATTATGTTGTTTTTCAACAAGTATTTAGTTTTTTTTGTGTTGCTCAAAAGTGTCTTAAGTACAACACCAGATAAACACTTAAGTACAATTATTACACAACTTATTGTAAAATCGAGTATTAAACTTATAGTAAATATAAAGAAAAAAGGAACAAACGATATAATCAGTGATCATGTAGATCATAGCTTACAATCCACAACTCCAACAATTATTTTCAACGGACCAAGTGACCAGAAACTTTTACAGCATACAAACATCACTCGAGGAACTTTACTATATTGGATTTCAGATTATGAATTTGGTAATAATATAAATCAAAGTATTGCGCAGATATTCATAGATATAAATTATATCACCAAATTATCACCTATACTAATGAGGCCTCAGTGTTTACTCATGTTGTTTTCTCACAAGAATATAGACACCAACATTAAACAAATATTGAAGTATTCTTGGACGAAAAAATTTCTTCATTTTTCGATTCTGCAAATTAAACAAAGTGGGTATATAAAAGAGCATAATTTTTTGGCAGCACCTCGATCGATTAATGAAATATCTGAAATTTTTATTCATACCTACGATCCATTTAATGACGTGCACAGAATACATTTATTTGATTCAAAAGTTTCTATATTTCCAGATAAACTCCGTAACGTTAATAAATATCCCTTGAACATTATGTTATTCCATAAACCACCTCGTTTCAAAGTTGTTGAATATGATAAAAATGGTAATACTAGGATAAACTTGATGGGAGCAAATTTTCCTCTTATTTTTACCGTAACAAAAAGGTTGAATTTTTCACTCAAGTGTGATATTTATAACGGAATCAATAAAACATATAGTGAGTTTTTTTATTATTCTTCGGAAAAATTGTTGCAACAAGAAATTAGTTTTACCCCCATGTTATGGTCTCTAAGTCGTCTTCACAATATACCCTTGGAATCGCATGGTTTAATTTTAGATCCAAGAAACGACTTTGATAATATTATAGCAATTGCGCCGGTTCGATACAGAAATGTATTACTTTTTCCACGTGAACTGTTTATTTACTTCTTAATGTACCCAGTTTTCATTATATTTTATGTTTCTATTGCAAATTATATGATGGCATCTGAAAAAAATTTGAAGTTATTTTACGTTTTAAAGGTACTTTTTGGAGTACCATGTATTTATCACAAGAATGTGTCAAACAAAATGTTTATTTCGTGTATTATGGTTGTATCACTGTTCTATTCGATACGTTTTTATTCCGTTTTTATGGAAACAGAACTGAAGGAGACAGAAATTCATTTTAATTCGCTTGGCTACATTATTAGATCACAAATGAAATTGTTTACAACCGAAACGTTTTACGAACAAATTTTTAAGGATGCCAGTGAAAATTTGCAAAAAGTAAAGCATAGATGTTTAATCGTTAAAGATCTGGATTTATGTATTGATAAATTACTGAACAGTTTTGATTGTTTGTGCTTGGTAACATCTCTGTACGCCCAATACAACATTAAAAAGTATGTAAATAGAGAAGGGAATGCTGTTTTAAAAAAGGCTAAACCAACCTTTTTCACTGACCGATCGGTTTTGATAGTAGAAAAAAATTTTCCATTTTACGAAAAGTTCCAAAGAACATTCCAATTCATCGCTGAATCAGGGATAAAAAATTCATTTTGGTTACAAGAAAAAGTAGAGAAAGTTGCTTCTGCTTCAAATGAAAAAAGTGTGTACAGAAATATTTTTTTGTGGCAGATGGTTTTCTTTTTATTCATTGGTTTTAGTATATCAATTTCAACTTTTATTATTGAAATGCTAGTTTACTTTTGCAAAACAAAACTATTTATAAAATGTCGTAGGATTTAAATAGATGAAATGACCGTTTTATAAGTGGCAATTTCAATTGTTTAATTATTATAGAGAGTAATGGAAAAAGAAATGAAAATATTCACTAACTTTTATCGTGATTCGAAAAAAGAAGACGTTAATATTAACAATACTTATTGATTTAAATCAACTTGTACAGAAATGTTGTTTGAATATTTTAAGCTGGACTACCTCGGTATATACCGAGAACGATTTTGACTGCGTTTCATTGCATTTCTTTTTTTGCGCTTCACCAAGGAAACGGGTTTTATATACAACGACAGATTATGTTGAATTTTTCCAAGGTTTTAGTTATTACTTTATTTTTTAAAAGTGCCTTTAGTATAACATTAGATCAATTTTTTAGTGCAATCACTACACAATTCGTTGAGCAATCTAGCATCAGAAAAATAGTAAACTTTAAAGGAAGTGAAAATTTAAACGCAATAGAAAATTATGGAGACCATAGTTTACAGTCCAGAATTCCAACATTGTCCTTAAATATACAAAAAGTTCGAAATCCATCACAATATAAGAACATGACTCAAGAAACTTCACTTTATTGGATATCAGATTTTGGATTTGGCGATAAGGTACTTAACATTAATCAAAGTATCGCTCGCATTTACAGTATCATAAATTTTACTATTAAGTTATCACCTCGGCAAGTGCGCCCTAGGTGTTCGCTCATGTTGTTTACTTATAAGAATGTGGACACCGATATTGAACTAATTTTAAAGTACGCTTGGACAAAAAAATTTCTTCACTTTACCATTATAGAAATCAAACAAGGTATGAAAATAAACAAACGCTATTTCTTAGGAACCTCACGATCGTCCACTCGAATGTTTAAAATTTATATTCACAATTATGATCCATTTAATTATTTGCATGAAATACATTTATTTCATTCAAACGTTTCTATATTTCCGGATAAACTCCGTAACGTCAATGGATATCCATTGAATATTACTTTACCGCACAAACCACCTTATTCTAATGTTGTTAAATATGATAAAAATGATCATACTAAGATAAATCTGATGGAAACATACTACCCCTTAGCCTTCGCAGTAGTGGAAAAATTAAATTTTTCTTGCAAATATGATATATATAACGGAACCAGTAAAACTTATACCGATTTTTTTTATTATACTTTGGAAAAATTGTTTATACACGAAATCAGTTTTAGTCCCGCACCATTCTCTATAAGTCGACTTCAAAATGTGCCTCTAGAATCCCGCGGTTTAATTTTAGATCTAAGAGAGCATTTTAACAATATCGTGGCACTTGTACCGATTCGAACCCAAAAAGTATTAAGATTTCCAGGCGAGTTATTCTTATATTTCTTAATCTATCCAATTGTCATTACGTTTTATGTTACTGTTACGAATCATATTGAAGTATTCCAAAGAAATTTAAGCCTTTTCTTTATATTAAAAGTACTTTTTGGAGTACCATGCATTTCTCACCGAAGCGTGTCGAGTAAAATGTTTTATTCGTGTGTCATGCTTATATCACTATTCTATTCGATACGTTTTTATTCCGTTTTTACGGAAACAAAACTAGGGGAGGAAGATTTTTCTTTAAATTCTCTCGATGATATTGACAAATCTGAAATGAAAATTTATACAATCAAATTATTTTACAAATCAATTTTTAACTATCCAAGTGAAAAGTTGGAAAAAATGAAATCTAAATTTATCGTTATCGAGGATATCGATGTGTGTATAAGAAAATTAACGAGCAAGTTCGATCGTTTATGTGTGGTATCATTTAACACAGCACTGTATAATATTGAATCATGCGTAGACATTGAAGGAAAAGCTATTATAAAAATAGCTGAACCAAGTTTTTTAAATGACAGATCGATTTTAATAGTTGAAAAAGGTTTTGTATATTTCGATAAGTTTGAAAAAATTTTTCAAATTATCTATGAATCCGGAATAAGGCATTCCTTTTGGTTCCGCAAAAAAATTAGAAAAATTATATTTTCTACTGATAATCAGAAAGACGTCAGCAAAAGTATTTTCCTGTGGCAATTGGTTTCTCTGGTATTTATTGGTTTCAGTGTGTCAACTTTAACTCTTATTTTCGAAATGCTAGTACACTTTTGCAAAACAAAATTTTTTATGAAATGACGTAGGATTTTAATAGATAAAATGACAGTTTATAAATGGCATATCTAATTGTTTAATTATTACAGAGAGTAATGCAAAAAGCATTGGGATGATTAAAAATTTTTTATCGTGATTAGCAAAAAGAAGACGTTAATATTAACAATACTTATTGATTTAAATGAACTTGTACACAAATGTTGTTTGAATATTTTAAGCGTGAGTACCTCGGGAAAACTGAAAACGATTTTGGATGCGTTTCATTGCATTTCTTCTTTTGCGCTTTATGGTCTCTAAGTCGTCTTCACAGTATAGCTTCAGAATCGCATGGTTTAATTTTAGATCCAAGAGACGACTTTGATAATATTATAGCAATTGCGCCAGTTCGATACAGAAATGTATTTTTTTTTCCACGAGAACTCTTTGTTTATTTCTTAATCTACCCAGTTGTTATTATATTTTATGTTTCTATTACAAATTATATTATGGCATCTGAACAAAAGTTGAAGTTATTTTACGTTTTAAAGATACTTTTTGGAGTACCATGTATTTCTCACCAGAATGTGTCAAACAAAATGTTTATTTCGTGTATTATGGTTGTATCACTGTTCTATCTTTGGTGGAAATTCGCGACCATAATCGGGAAATACATGTTCAGTGAAAATGGCTATTTATCTTACGTAAATGAAACAATTTTTCAGGCATTAGTAACACATTTATGGTATGAACATAACCTCTAAAAATTTCGTGTTAACTTAAAAATTCTCGGTAACATTCTACGTAAACGTTTCAACCTTTACCATTACATTATAATGCATATTTTTGCCAAGCTAAAACAATACTCAATTTTCATTTGCAGCAGAGAAAAGGACAAGAAAATTGCTAAAAACATTAATTCCATTGATTTTTCTGTACCAGCATTTATGGCCATTTTATACGAGAAAAATGTCGTTTTTATGCCAGAGAAATCGTTTCATTTAGGTTTGAATTATGGCCAGTAAAACCGGCCAGTTTTCATCCAGTTTTCAACGATCGCCTTGGCCACTTTCTTGCCGGTTACTACTTAGGACTAATAATGCCATTTTCTCTGGCTGGTTATTGGCCAAGTCTTGGAATCGGATTTCTATCAGGGATTCGATACGTTTTTATTCTATTTTCATGGAAACAGAGTTGAAGAAGACAGAAATTTGTTTTAATTCGCTTGATTACATTATTAGATCACAAATGAAATTGTACACAACTGAAGCGTTTTACAAACAAATTTGGTGCAAGTGACAATTTGCAAAAAATAAAGTATAAATGTTCGATAGTTAAAGAGCTGGAATTATGTATTGATAAATTGGTAAAGAGTTTTGATTGTTTGTGCTTGGTAACATCTCAAAACGCCCAGGACAATATTAAAAAATACGTAAACAAAGAAAGAAATGCTGTTTTAAAAAAGGCTAAACCAATCTTTCTCACTGACCGATCTGTTTTGACAGTTGAAAAAAATTTTCCTTATTATGATCAGTTTCAAATAACACTCCAATTCATCGCTGAATCTGGGATAAAAAATTCATTTTGGCAACAAAAAAGACCAGATAAAGTAGTCTCTTCTGCTTTCAATGAAAAAAGTGGAACCAGAAATATTTTTTGTGGCAGATAGTTTTCCTCTTATTTATTGGTTTCAGTATATCAACTTCAACTTTTATTATGGAAATGCTAGTACACTTTTGCAAAACAAAATTTTTTATGAAATGTAGTTACTAATAGATGAAATAACAGCTTTATAAGTGGCATTTCTTCTTGTTTAATTATTACAAAGAGTAATGCAAAAAAATGAAAATATTCAACAATTTTTGTCGGGAATAGCAAACAGAAGAAGTAAATATTAATATTTATTGATTTAAATGTACTAGTACCCAATATTTTAATATTTTAATATTTGATTATTTCAAATTGGACTACTTCGGTGTATACCGAAAGCGTTTTTGACTGCGATTTTATAGCATTTGTTCTTTGATACTTTACCAAGAAAATGTGGTTAATATACGAATTATGGCATTTTTCAACAAGAATTTAGTTTTTTTATTGTTGCTGAAGAGTGTCTCAACTTTAACTATAGATCAACATTTTAGTACAATCATTACACAACTTGTTGTGAAATCGAGTATGAAACAAATAGTAAATTTAAAGAACAGTGGAATAAACGATATAATCAGTGATCATGTAGATAATAGCTTACAATCCCGAATACCAACAATTTTATTAAATGTACTAAGCGACCAGAAACAATCACTACACACAAATGTTACTCAAGGAACTTTACTGTATTGGATTTTAGATTATAAATTTGATAAAAATATCAATGAAAGTATCGCGCGGATATTCATCGACATAAAATATATCACCAATTTATCTCCTAAGCTAATGCGGCCTCGGTGTTTACTTATGTTGTTTTCTCACAAGAATATAGACACCGACATTAAAGGAATATTAAAGTATGCCTGGACGAAAAAATTTCTTCATTTTTCGATTCTGCAATTTAAACAAAGTAGGTACATAAAAGGTCACAATATTTTGGCGACACATCAATCAATTAATGAAATATCTGAAATTTTTATTCATATCTACGATCCATTTAATGACGTGCACAGAATACATTTATTTGATTCAAACGTTTCTATCTTTCCGGATAAACTCCGTAACGTTAATAAATATCCATTGAACATTACGTTATTCCACAGACCACCTCCGTTTAAAGTTGTTGAATATGATAAAAATGGCAATACTAGGATAAACTTGATGAGAACAAATTTTCCTCTCGTTTTTACGGTAACAGAAAGGTTGAACTTTTCACTCAAGTGTAACGTTTATAATGGAACCGGTAAAACTTATACAGAGTTTTTTTATTATTCTTTAAAAAAATTGTTGAAACAAGAAATCAGTTTCACTCCTGTATTATGGTCTCTAAGTCGTCTTCACAATATACCTTCAGAATCGCATGGTTTAATTTTAGATCCAAGAGACGACTTTGATAATATTATAGCAATTGCGCCAGTTCGATACAGAAATGTTTTATTTTTTCCACGGGAATTGTTTGTTTATTTTTTAATCTACCCAGTTGTCATTATATTTTATGTTTCTATTGCAAATTATATGATGGCATCTGAAAAAAAGTTGAAGTTATTTTACGTTTTAAAGATACTTTTTGGAGTACCATGTATTTCTCACAAGAATGTGTCAAACAAAATGTTTATTTCGTGTATTATGGTTGTATCACTGTTCTATTCAATACGGTTTTATTCAGTCTTCATGGAAACAGAATTAAAAGAGGAAGAAGTTGGTTATAACTCACTTGGTTACATTATTGGATCGGAAATGAAACTGTACACAACTGAAACATTTTACGAACAAATTTTTAAGGATGCAAGTGACAATTTGCAAAAACTAAAGTATAGATGTTCGATATTTAAAGATATGGATTTATGTATTGATAAATTGCTGAAGGGTTTTGATTGTTTGTGCTTGGTATCATCTCAGTACGCCCTGTACAATATTAACAAATATTTAAGCAGAGAAGGAAAAGCTATTTTAAAAAAGGCTAAGCCAACCTTTTTTACTGACAGATCGGTTTTGATAGTTGAAAAAAATTTTCCGTATTATGATAAGTTTCAAAGAACATTCCAATTTATCGCAGAATCTGGGATAAAAAATTCATTTTGGTTACAAGAAATAGTAGATAAAGAAGTCTCTTCTACTTTCAATGAAAAAAGAGTGTTCAGAAATATTTTCTTGTGGCAGATAGTTTTCTTTTTATTTATTGGTTTTAGTATATCAATTTTAACTTTTATTATGGAAATTCTAGTACACTTTTGCAAAACAAAATTTTTTTTGATATGTTGTAGGATTTGATTAGATGAAATTACCGTTTTATAAGGAGTATTTCTACTTGCTTAATTATTATAGTGAGTAATGCAAAAAGAATCGAAAATATTCAATAATTTTTATCGTGACTAGCAAAAAGAAGACGTTAATATTAACAATACCTATTGATTTAAGTGAACTTGTACACAAATGTTGTTTGAATATTTTAAGCATGAGTACCTCGGGACATACTGAGAACGATTTTGACTGCGTTTCATTGCACTTGTTCTTTTGCGCTTTACCAAGGAAACGGATTTTATATACAACGTCAGACAATGTTGTATTCCTTGGAGATTTTAGTTTTTACGTTATTTGTCAAAAGTGCCTTCAGTATAACATTAGATCAATTTTTTAGTGCAATTACTATACAACTCGTTGAGCAATCAAGCATCAGAAAAATAGTAAACTTTAAAGGAAATGAAAATTTAAATCTAATAGAAAATTATGTAGACCATAGTTTACAGTCCAGAATTCCAACATTGTCCTTAAATATACAAAAAGTTCAAAATCCATCACAATATAAAAACATGACTCAAGAAACTTCACTTTATTGGATATCAGATTTTGGATTTGGCGATAAGGTACTTAACATTAATCAAAGTATCGCTCACATTTACAGTATCATAAATTTCACAATTGAATTATCACCTGTGCAAGTGCGGTCGAGGTGTGTGCTCATGTTGTTTACTCATAAGAATGTGGATACTGTTATTGAACAAATTTTAAAGTACGCTTGGACAAAAAAATTTCTTCACTTTACCATTTTAGAAGTTAAACAAAGTATGAAAATAAACAAACACTATTTTTTAGTGACCTCACGACTGTCCACCCGAATGTTTAAAATTTTTATTCATACCTACAATCCATTTAATGACGTGCATGAAATACATTTATTTCAATCAAATGTTTCTGTATTTCCTGATAAACTGCGTAACGTCAATGAATATCCCTTGAAAATTTTGTTATTTGACAAACCACCTCGTTTTAATAGTGTTTTTGTCGATCATTATGGTAATACTAAGATAAATATTAAGAAAACACATTATCCCTTAGTGTTCTCAGTAGTGGAAAAATTAAATTTTTCTTGCAAATATGATATTTATAACGGAACTACAAAATCTTATTTAGAGTTCGAATATTATTGGAGGAAAAAACTGTTCTCTGAGGAAAGTAGTTTCAGCCCTATATTATTTTCTATGACATTTATCTTGAATTCGTCTCTATTACCGAATATCTTAATTTTAGAGTCAGGTGAGAATTTTAATAATTTAGTCGCCCTTGTACCGATTCGCACCCAAATAGTATTAAAATTTCCAAGCGAACTATTTATTTATTTTTTAATCTACCCAATTGTTATTACATTTTACGTTACCGTTACAAATCATATCAAAGAGTTCCAAAGAAATTTTAGCCTTTTCTTTATATTAAAAGTACTTTTTGGAGTACCGTGCGTTTCTCATAGAAATCTATCGAATAAAATGTTTTTTTCATGTGTTATGCTTATATCACTATTTTATTCGATACGTTTTTATTCTGTCTTTATGGAAGCAGATCTTGAGGAGAAGGAAGTTTCATTCGAAACATTCGAGGACTTTGAAAAATCTGATATAAAAATGTATTCAAGTAAAGCTATTCATAAACTAATCTTCGACAAAGCAAGCGCGTATTTAAAAAAGACAAAGTCTAAATTCGCTATAAACAGTACAGATGATTGTATGAAACAACTGATTAGCAGTTTTGATTGTTTATGCTTGACAACATCTATACATGCTAACTACAATATTGAGAAATATGTAGACAGTGGAGGAAAACCTATTTTGAAAATAGCTTTCCCAATTTTTTTGTTTAATAAAAGTTTTTTGATGGTTGAAAAAGCTTTTCCATATCTCGATAAGTTTCAAAAGATATTTCAAATAATCTCTGAATCTGGGATAAGACATTCGTTTTGGCTCCGAAATAAAGTTGATAAAGTTGTAATACCTAATTTAAATCAACAAGATATTATAAAAAAGGCTTTTTTGCGGCAAGTGATTGTTTTATTATTCATTGGTTTTATATCATCAATTGTGATTTTCATCATTGAAATATCAATACCTTCTGGAAAAAAATATTTGTATTTTTTAAATATCGGAGCATAAATTTATCACTATCGTAGTATATTTCACGTAAAAAGATTGTATTCAGCAATATTTAACATGACCTACAAAATATATAAATATAAATAACCTTTATTGATTAAAATGAACTTGTACTTGAATGTTGTTTGAATATTTTAAACTGGACTACCTCGGTACACGCCGAGAACGATTTTGACTGCGTTTTATCGCATTTCTTCTTCTGCATTTCACGATGATGACGAGTTTCGTTTAACATCGGCAAATTATGTTGTTTTTCTACAAAAATTTAGTTTTCTTAGTAGTTCTCAAGAGTGTTATAAGTTTAACATTAGATCGATATCGCAGTGAAATCACTAGACAACTTGTTGCAGATTTCAATATCAAACAAATAGTGAATTTAAGAAGTAATCGAAAAGAGAATATAATAGAAGATTATGTATACCGCAGTTTACAATCCAGGATACCCTGTGTTTTTCTAAATAGACAAAAAGGCCAGAATCAATCAATTTATAGCGACATAACTCAAGGATATTCATTATATTGGAATTCAGATTTTAATTTCAGTAATGACGTGCTTAATGGCAATCGCAATATCGAACGCATCTACCGCAACATAAATTTCATAATTGAATTATCACCGGTGCAAATGCGCCCCAAATGTTTGCTCGTGTTGTTTTCTTCCAAGAATGTGGACGCTGATATTAAACAAATTTTAAAGTACGGTTGGACAAAAAAATTTCTTCACTTTACCATTTTAGAAGTTAAACAAAGTATGAAAATAAAACAATTTCGTTCCTTGAGGACTTTGCAACTGCACAGTCAAACATTTTTGTACAAAATCTTGATTCATACATACGATCCGTTTAATGACTTACACGCCGTACGATCATTCGATTCAAATATTATGATATTTCCTGACAAGCTTCGTAATGTTAATAAATATCCCTTAAAGATATCGGTATACAACAGAGCGCCTCGATACAATGCTATTCAAATCGATCGAAATGGGAACATTAAAATAAATGCTATGAAAACAAATTGTCCTCTCGTTTTTACGGTGATAGAAAGGTTGAATTTTTCATGCAAATGTGACGTTTATAATGGAACCGGTAAAACTTATACCGATTTTTTTTATTATACTTTGGAAAAATTGTTGATACACGAAATAAGTTTCAGTCCGGTATCGTGGTCCCTAAGTCGACTTGAAAATGTGCCTCTAGAATCGCGTGGTTTAATTTTAGATCTAAGAGAGCATCCTAACGATATCGTAGCGCTTGTACCGATTCGAACCCAAAAAGTATTAAGATTTCCAGGCGAGTTATTCTTTTATTTCTTAATCTATCCAATTGTCATTACGTTTTATGTTACTGTTACGAATCATATTGAAGTATTCCAAAGAAATTTAAGCCTTTTCTTCATATTAAAAGTACTTTTTGGAGTACCATGCATTTCTCACCGAAGCGTATCGAGTAAAATGTTTTTTTCGTGTGTCATGCTTATATCACTGTTTTATTCGATACGTTTTTATTCCGTTTTTATGGAAACAGAATTAGGAGAGACGGAACTTTCTTTAAATTCTCTCGATGATATTGACAAATCTGAAATGAAAATTTATACAATCGAATTATTTTACAAGTCAATTTTTAACGATCCAACTGAAAAGTTAAAAAAAATAAAGTCTAAATTTTTCGCAATTGAGGATGTCGATGTGTGTATAAGAAAATTAACGAGCAAGTTTGATCGTTTATGCGTGGTATCATTTAAATACGCACTGTATAACATTGCATTATACGTAGACATTGAAGGAAAATCTATTTTAAAAGTATCTGAACCAAGTTTTTTAAATGACAGATCAGTTTTAATAGTTGAAAAAGGTTTTCCATATTTCGATAAGTTTCAAAGAACATTCCAAATAATCGCTGAATCAGGAATAAGTCATTCATTTTGGTTCCGCGAAAAAATTGAAAAAATTATAACTTCTACTGATAATCAGAAAGACGTCAGCAAAAGTATTTTCCTTTGGCAATTGATTTTTCTCGTATTCATTGGTGTTAGTGTATCAACTTTAATTTTTATTATGGAAATGCTAATACACTTTAACAAGAAAAAGGATAAATAATAAATTAAACTTGTTTTGGTTGCAAAAATGTTAACTGTCACGTGTAAGTCGTGTATCTACGTATTTTGTAGTAAACTTATACAAGTAGTAGATACAGGGTAGTATCTATGCACAGATCATTACTCGTCAGTTACTAAGACATTGCTTAATTGTTGTACTACTCTTAAAATTACGATTGAAAACTTTCATCGAATTGCGTTTGTTTAAATGCGTGTTACAATTATTGTATTGCATTGTATTCCGTTTCTATTTAAATAATAAACATTTGTCTGTGCTTGCATTAAATAAAATAAATTTTTATAAAACAATCCTACTCGCCCTTATCCCTTTTTCACAGGACCAAACGAACTGGAAAATTTCGATTATAAAACCAGCCAAAGATAGCAGTAGATAATGGTACATACGCGGCTGATAGTACGTTTGCTGCGTTTTAGCGACAAAATCATATACAAAATCGTCGGTAGCGATAAGGTCAGGAGGGTAAAAGCGGGGATGGCGGGGGGAGAGGAAGGAGAAGAGAGAGCCGACCGCGTCGACGGTAGCCGATCGGCAGCAGCCACGGACAGTATATATCGGCTACTTAGCGACACTCGCGCATACACACGGACACATACACACAGGCATGCGCGCGCGTACGTACATGTATCAAGTGGCTCCAAGAAGGAGAGAGAGAGAGAGAGAGAGAGAGAGAGAGTGGAATAAGAGGATAGGGAATCCCTTGCGGCATTTTAGGTGCCTCCGAGGCTGGATATAAGGCGCGCGCGCGAGCGTTGGTTTTTCCTTTTGCTCGGGCCGTATAGCTCCCGGCTTCTTGGTTTATCCCTTTGGCTTGGCGGAAGGATGAGACGGTGTATAGAGAAGACGGGACGGAGGAAGAAAAGAAGAAGAAGAGGGGCTGCTTCGGAGCGCGGCACTGCGGCGGCGGCTTGGGCAAACGGGAAGAAGAAGAAGAAGAGAAAGAAGGCAGCAGCTGGCTGTGTATGTATCAGCGTAAACGCTCCCTATATACTCCCTATATCCTTGCCTCCTCTCTCTCTCTCTCTCTCTCTTTCTGTCGCTTTACGTAGCCCTCTCTTTCTCTCTTTGCGTCGCTCTCTTTCTCGGTCTCCTCTTCCTATTCATCTTTTACTTTTTCGTCCTGCAAGAGAAGGAGGACGACGTGCCGACGCGCTACTCGATCTCCTTTTCCTTCCTTTCTTTCTCATCCCTTCTGCCCATCCTCCCCTCTCCGCCCTCCTCCCTCCTGGTGGACTGCCCCTCGGAGCCTGCCAGCCCTCTTCCTAGTTGTCCCCTTTTATCCCTTTTCTCGCGCTCTTTATATTCATGCCGGCTATTTTTTTACCCCCCCCCCTTACTCCATTCACTTCATCGGCCGGCTTTTTCCTCCGATTTCTTGCTACGTTTCTCTCTCTCTCTTACTCTGCGCTTCTCCAGCTCCGGCTCTATATTTGCTTCCTTTTTTTACGTTCGCTTATTTGCTGCGACTGTAATATGGCGAAATCGACTTGTTTACCGGATCAAGTGGCCTTTATTAAGCCTTGTTTTCGAATGAATCAAAGTTTATTCTGTTCTTATTTTGTTGAACTTCTTCATTTCAATTGTATTGTAATCTAAGCTCATTTATTCCGATCATCCTTTATTGTTAACACAATTTTTCCATAATGATCGAAGGTCGGAATATCAGTTAAATTCCACGATTTTGAAAATAAGGCATGTTAATCTTGATTGATTTCTTCTTTTTCACTGTCGAAATCAGACTGCTGTATTGATTAGGCTACTTTCTAATTCGTAATTTTAAAAATAATACTAAACTTTGATGAAAAATGAGTGTTATTTTAACTCTGCGCACATCCAAATCAAATTAGGTATATCTTGATATTTGATAAACTTCCAAAAGAGCGTTATATGTATTTTTAAAAGAGTAATAGCTAATGAAACTCTTTCATTTAAAATCCAGCTAAACAAATAAAAACAAGTATAGGCCGCAGAAGAACGTTCACATCAATATATTGATTTTTCAATGGAATCTTCCAACGTTTGACCAATCAACCAGCATATTAACAAGCTATAATTTAAAAGCTTGAAAAACTCAAAAAATATATAACAAATCAGATTTTCCAACAGTACGGTAAACTCAGCTTCACGCAGACCCCTCGCGCGCGTGTGCTCATTCTTTCGTTGCGCCGTCGAACAATTCGCTCCCCGATTCGTCGTCGTCGTCGCGTTCTCTTTTTCTTTTCTCCTCGCTCAAGTATCGCTTTCTCTCTGCCCCTCGCGAATCTCCAAGACGAGAGCCAAAAAATAAAAGAAAGAAAGAAGGAAAAAAAGAAGGAGAAAAAATCAAGCGAAAAAAGACAGGAGAGCCGAGGATAGGGAGCTCGAACGACGGGCGGGGTATGCGAACGTTGTGCGGCGTCCCGATACTACGTTACGCCAAGTCGAGCTTGGCTCTGACATACTTTGTATGTTAATGCCACATATAATGTCGCTCGTGTTTCTCCTTTCGGCGTTTATCTGTTTCTCGGCTTTAGGAAAAGGATATCGAGGAGGATGAGGTGGTGAGTATAGGGGGGAGAGAGAGAACGCCGATCGAGTAGCGGGCATCGGGAAGAATCGGACTGGATATATATAGGGAGGCGGCCAGGTAGGCCGAGGATAAATAAATTAGGACGTGTCGTTTCGGCTCGCTTTCGATTTTAATGAATGTCGGACTCCTTCGCCCCCGGCCCTGATTAATAGTTGCTTTTCTTCTCGTTTTCTGGAATTCCAGAAGGTATCGCTCTGGCCGTTTTGTTTATTTAATATACACAAACGCCGAGATCTATCACAGCGGGCTCTCGCGCCTGAATTATTCGAGACGGGCGCGCGTCCTCGGTCGTCTCGCCACACTTGGCTTGTTCTACTGAAATCCTTCTATCGGCCAATATCGCTCTTCGAACGATTTCCCTCGGGATCTCTTAGCCATCGACCAATCGAATTATAGTATAGAAAACGCGGATGTTGCTGCATAGGTGCTCCCTGTCTCGGCGCCTGCGTATCGCTCGGCTTTCCCAGATTCGCGCGATGCAAATTCAGCGTTTCTCTCGTATATGCACAAAGCAGAGGAGCGCGCGCTTGCCTGCCTGCGAAGGATAATAAATATCAAGCGAAAGAAGGGAAAGAAATAAAAAAGAAAAAATCGCCAGCGGCCAAGGAAACATCTGAAAAGACGTGGCACACGGAGGATGGGAGAGAGAGAGAGAGAGGACGCCGGGAGCGAGGGAAGGGAGAAACACGGACTAGCCGGCGTTCAACGACGGCCCGACATCGACGACACGCGAGCCACGGGCTTCTGGATTCGCAATTTTTCCCGCTCGCTGAGAATTCGCGCGGAAGCCTTAATCCCCGCGTGCGACAAGCGCGTCGGCGCGCCTGGCTCTCTCCCCTTCTCCCTCTTTTACTATATACTCTTTCTCGTAACTTGGTAATTTACTGGGGATTTTCCCTTTTTCCCGAGAGCCTTATACGCTGCAGTCGAACAGGATATCTCGGAACTCTGTTGGCCGCCCGTTTCCCAGAAAAATTGAATTTCGACGACATCGTTTTCACACACATCGATCTCTACAATTAAATTTTAAAGAATATCGATAAACAGAAGCGTTTATGACTATTCGATGGCGAAAAGAAAAAACGAATAAAAAAAAACCTATACATGCATAGTCGCGGCAGGAAAAGCAATAATTCAAGAGCACGTTGAGCCGAATGAATGACGTCGATCTTACGGCCGTGTGCCATGAAAGAATCGTCGTGGCGGCGGCGCGAGAGGGGCTCCATTCATCGGTAGGTGTACCCCCACACTCTTGTCCCGCATCCACACGCGCGCGCGCGCTCCGCCGCGGAAAAGCATCGGGCGGCCAGCCCCCCTCGAGCGTTGCCAGGGCTGGCGTTCAAGTTCTCGTCAATCCAGACACGTCCATCTCGTCTCTCGTCTATCTCTCTCTCTCTCTCTCCCTCCTTCCCGATGCCGTGGCTCTTTCTCTTTTTCTCGGCAGCGGACTCTCGCTGGCGGCAGAGGAGAGAGCGATCTCTCGCGCACGCAGCCGGCCGCGTAATAAAGACGTAATCGCCCGGTCCGGAGTCGCGGTCGCCGCGGGCTCGCTCCCTCTCTCGGCACTTGACGACTGACGTCTCTCGTCTTCCTCTTCTCCTATCGCTCTCTATCTCTTTCTCTCCTTTAGACCCGGGCCCGCGCGGAGGCAGCTCGCGCGCCAGCGGCTTATATCGCACGGGGCTATGAATCGTCCTCCCTCTTGAATCCCTTACCTCTCTCCCCCGGCCGTCCGACGGGCCCGTCCGACAAAGCTTATGGGACGACGCTGTATATATTGTTCTCGCGGGGAAAGAGGGAGAGATAGAGAGAGAGAGAGGTAAGCGAAGGAGCGAGCGAAATGTAAACGCAAAAGCGCCTCCGCTCCTGTGCGCGGCTGCGGCAGCAGCAGCGCGATGCAAAGACGGTATAAATAAGCGGCTGTCGTTTGCGGAAGAAGGCAGAGAACGAGGAGGAGGAGGAAGAAGAAGAAGAAGAAGAAGAAAACGGCTAAAGGGAAGCGATGCGGGAGGGATAGAGAAAGCGACGAAAAAGACGTGTGTGCGCGCGCGCGCGACTGTCCTTTCTTTCTTTCTCCCCTACCACCCCCCCCCCCTCTCTCGTTTCCCCTTGCAACGTCCTCGGAAAAGAGCAAAGGGACCATCGAATACGTTGCAGATGGAGGAAAGGAGGAGAGGGAGCGCGAGGGGAATAAATAAAATCGGGGTGGAGCGCGCGCGCGCGCTCGCTCGGCGCGTCGTTGGAGAACCGCCGTGGCCCGAGCGGGGGGAAGGAGAAGAGAAGCGAGCCCCCGATATTCCAGCTTCGATTCCCTTTGCGCCCGGACCGCGGACCGCGCGCACCCGCTTTCCTCCCCCTCCACGCGTTCGCTCCTCTTATTGCAGCCGTGCTCATATATACGTGGCTACGTAAACGCGCGCGCGGCGGCCGCCCCTGTACCCATAGACGTCGTCCTCGGCTTTGCGGCCCGGCCTTTACGCCTCTCTTTCTCTCTCTCTCTCTCTCTCTCTCTCTCTCTCTCT